>SNQJ01S0019326.1:105241-116973 GCA_010110895.2 Picea sitchensis | reverse complement strand
AGATTTAAAATCAAATGGTTTTGAGAATGTTAATGATGCAAAGGTAGTTTCATATTCATTTGGATACACCAATTTTTTAAACCTATAAATATCTTAATCACCTTTACTTGTTTCTTCAATCTATCATTTTCATTGTCAACCCCTTAAAAGTTCTACTTCAAAATAAATTAAGAGAATCAACTAAGTGTACAATATTCTCAAAGGTATTGGAAAATTAAAAAAATCATGATCCATTATCCCCTTAATTTATATCATCCACAATTCCCTGGCCACTATAACTAATGTTCTTAACATGTTAAGAGTACTTGGATTATCATCCAACTCCCCAAGGATTTCATGATGCCATAGAAGTTGCTACAAGGACAATTTAAATTTCTTTCCCTTCGGACTAAAAGCTGATGTAGACAATTTACAACAATGGCCTTACCTTATACTCTTGTGCTACACACTTTAGCAACCCCATAGTAAAATTTGGATGGGTTGGGGAGGATAGGGCATCTACCAAACTAGTGAATTCAAAAGTGGATTTTTTGGTCAATTTAGCCATGGTAGGGAGAGTGATGGGAGCAAATATCAATACCATTGACACTAAATAATACAAGTAATATGGATTTATTAGATAATATAAGATAATATTATTTTATTAATTCCCATGAACGACCAAAAATGGGTCAATTGATCTCAAAAGTACAATCCCGTAGAGACATACAAAAGGAGTTGTGTCAAAGCATCTCCTATAAATTGAAAGGTAAGCATAGAATGAAAGAATTTAAACCATTGTATGAGAAAAGTAACCGAACTCAAAATCTATGGAATAAGTAACAAAAATCATATTGTGTTCTTGGAAAATGAATGAAAGAGATACTTACAAGAAGTAATAACTTTTTGGTATCCTTTATGTATATGAAGTTGTTGTTATAGGGTGGTTGGGAGATCAATCAATAAGACCTTGGTGTATTAATCTCTCTATAGAATATGTATCTATAAATATTTAGATCATAGGAAGAGGTGTAGTAGTAAAGGTAGCCAATATTCATTTTAGTTATAAAAATTCCAAAAATATTTTGCATGGCGTATCTTTCACAACTGAACTATTCTTATGTTGCCAATACTACTTTCCATAACACCATGTGTTCCTTAACTAATTAATCCTTGAATTTTGTATGTATTCCTATAGTGATGAATGTAGCTTCATGGAAATATATATTAAATATTTCCTTGAACTTCTTATTGACCTTCTATTGGACTATTTTCTTCATTTCTTTGATTCTTCATTGTGAAATTTCAACTCCTTTTTTTAATATTTTATTTGTAGGAAAAAAATATGAGTGTTTTGAATTTTGACACTTGAAGACATAGTGTGGCCATTGCATTTTCTCATTTTGGTTTCTTCTCCATTTATATTTTAAATATCATGAATCCTTTTCTCATATAGTGTCTTGTTGGCACAGGGGAATACCCATTGTTCAATGCTTAAACAACGTACCAAAAAACTCGAACTACTGGCCCTTTTGGCAACAGCTGCGAAGCAAATGCAGTCTCACCCAAAGTAGCAATAGGGGGTTGCAGGACATAGGTGTCTACAACCAGAGGAGATGCAAATTGGATCCAGGAAACCAAAACACAACAATCTAGATATTCCTTACCCTTCCTAAGATTACTTCGCAAGTTATATCTCTAATCTAACACAATAATGCAATAACAATATGTCAGATGGAAAATAACACAGCATCAATCAGAAAGAACAACAAGATATACGTGGTTCACCCTCTCCCTAGGGCTACGTCCATAGAAATTTGTTTCTTTATATATTAGATGAAAACATACAATTCTATCTACACACTTAGTTGCAGATCTCTCTCTCTTTCTCTCTTTCTCTTCCCTCCCTACACACCCAGCTACAGGGTTGATCTTCACACCGAGCTGAAGATCCTAAATACAGACTCAATATTTCTCTCAATAGAAATCAACAATTACCAACAACCAACATTAATAAATAGTGAACCAACCCTCCCGACTCTTCTAGCCCACTATTTATACATTACATGACCAAAGTTTAGGTTTCAAAACCCTAGGTGCCAAAACCCTAGGTCCACTTGACCCACGTTTTTAGGGCTTCGCCAGCCTGTCCTTCCTTCTTTTTCGCGAGGTGCTCCAAATCATTTTTTGATGTCTTTTTCTTCTTGTTGAGTCTTCCACGATCCATCTTCTTTATTGCTTTATCTTCCTTGATCTTCTCTTCCAATGGCTAGCTTTTCCTTTACTTCGCTCCTTCTTTTCTGCTTCTTTAACCACTTCGCCCCTCCTTGGTTTATGTTCCTTTCACACAGTTTGTACTTCACCTTTCTTCCTTAATATTTACTTCCTTACATAACCAAGGGCCAATAGACCCCCAACACTCACATTTGACTCGTCCCGAGTCACTACAAGATTGAACCTTATGTTTTACTTTGACTGCAGACTGCGTGAAGTAGCTGTGATTTCTGCTCTGTCCGTCTCTATCTTGTGCAGACTATATTTTCTGTGTCTGGTACCTAGTTTCAACTGCACTTGGTACCTATACCCTTATTCTTTTTCTTTTATTGAGAGCTGCGAGGCAGTTGGTTGTCATAATATAGCTTCAACCTGCTCCCATTCACTAACCCATCCTTCCATCCTCCATTAAGAGTCTTCTACTGTGCAGCTCCTCCTTTTGTGACATAGGCAAACTCAAATGGCCCAAGCCAATGTGTCTTGAACTTCCCTCGATGATTCATGAACTTTCTGTCATATAACAATACCAAATCTCCTTTCTTGAATGACTTCCTCTTGATATGTCTGTCATGGTAAGACTTTTCTCTTTCTTTTTGTACCTGTTGATGAAATACTACAATAAACATGTCTTCCTCTAACTCTAGCAACTGTGCAAGCCTATCTTGAACAGCACCAGTGTCATCCATACCTGTGAATGTTGCAATTCTTAAACTAGGAACCAAGTATTCCATAGGTACTATTGCTTCCAAGCCATATATCAACTTAAAGGGAGTCTGTGTAGTTAACTTCTTGCAAGTAGTTCTATAAGCCCATAATACTACTAGAATTCTTAAATCCCAATCATCTCTGTTAAAACTACAAATCTTAGTCAGTGTTGTCTCCTAGATCTTATTGAAAGCTTCGACTGTACCATTCGCTTGTGGGTGGTATGGTGTGCTTTTCTGATGGTGAACTTCAAATTCTTGAGTCAAGGATTCGATAGTTTTGTTGATGAAGTGTGTTCCTTGATCACTCATGAGGATCTTTGGGCATCCAAATCTAGTTATAATATCCTCAAAGATGAACTATGCAGTTGTCGTTGCACTATATTCCTTAACTGCTTTTTCTTTTGCCCATCTGGTCAAATACTCTATCGCAGTGATAATGTATCTCGCTCCTGTGCACCTTCCTGGTGGGTTCATAGGTCCCACAAAGTCAATAGCCCATTTATCGAATACTTGCAATGTTAATTGTGGTGCTAGAGGTATCTCATCCCTTCTAGAAGGCTTTCCTACTCATTGACATACATCGCAGGCTCTGTAGTATTCCTTAGCATACTTATGTAAAGTAGGCCACCAGAGGCCAGCTCTGAGAATCTTTTGTGTTGTTTCTTTCCCTGCATAGTTTCCTCCTGCGATGCATTCATGTACTTTTGCAAGAATCAGTGGTCTTTATGCCTCCATAACACATCTCCTCAAGATCTCATCTAGTCCCATCTGATATAACTGTCCAACTATAAATTGAAAATCTACAGCGCGGACTACCAATTGTTTCTTCTGAATGACTATGTACTCGCATAGTGCCATTCCTGTGGACAGGAACTGAACTATCTCGGTGAAGTGATCATCTACCTTTCTGATGGCCAACAACTATGCATCTGGCAGTGTATCCTCCAGACTGGTAGGTTCCTCTCCATGTTCCAAACTAGATAAGTGATTAGGTCCTTTTTTCATTCTTCCTGGCTTGACCACAATTTCAAAGTCATACTCCTGGAATAGTAGTATCCATATGCATATTCTTCCCCCCAACACTAGCTTGTTGACTAAGTACTTCAATGCAGAATGGTCAGTGAACATCTTAAAATGTCCTCCCATCAAATAGTGTCTAAACTTCTACAATGCATATACCATAGCTATGCCTTCTCTTTCAGTCGTAGTATAGTTCCTTTTAGTTGTAGAAAGCTTCCTGCTAGCAAAGGCTATAGGGTGGTCAATGTCTCCTACACCCAGCTGTGCTAAAACTGCTCCTAATGCAATTGATAAAGCATTGTTGTGAACATAGAACTCCTTACTCCAATTTGGGAAAACCAAGATTGGCGCAGTGAACATTTTCTGCTTTAGTGTGTCGAAGCTCTATTGGCATTATTCTATCCATTGGAACTTACTATCTTTCTTTAATAGCTTCTCCATAGGTGTTGTTATCTGTGCATAAACCTTAATAAACTTTCTATAGTATCCAGTGTGCCCCAATGCAGTGCGTAGATGTCTGACAGAAGTAGTGGGGGGTAGATAGACAATGATAACAATCTTGGAAGGATCCACCAACAACCCCTTCTTACACAATGTTCCCTTGCAACACTCCAAAGGGTGAAAAGAAAATTCATTTTTCAAATTCAGGGCAATCTGACATTGCCTGCACTTATCTAACATCAACCTTAAACATTCAATGTCGTCTTTCAATAGGCTAAAGACAGTCCAATCATCAAAATAAGCTTCCAAGAACTTATGTAAGAAGTCCTTAAATTCTTCAACCACCACCCTGGAAAATATGGTTGGTGCATTCTTCAAGCCAAAAGGCATCACAGTGTACTGAAAATAACCCCATTCTGTTGCAAATGTGGTCTTATGGTGATCTTCCTTAGCAATTCTGATCTGGTGATAACATGAAAATCCATCTGTGAATAAGTAGACCTCTTGTCCTCCTACATTATCTAGAACCTCGTCAGTAAAAGGTGTAGGGAATGGATCACGTAGACATGCATTATTCAACTTCCTTAAATATACACACATTCTGATTTCACCTGACTTCTTATCTTGTACCACCATAGGGCTAAACCATTCAAATTATTAAAGAGTTTCTATGATTCCCGCTTCCAACATTCTATCTAGTTCAATCTTAACTTTCTACTTATATTTGGGATTCAGTCTGTAAGGTCTCTGCTTGATGGGTCTTGCATTTGGTCTCAGAGGGATTTTCATTTCTCCCATTGGCCCTTTAATGCCCTTCATGTATGTGAACTTGGTTGGGAACAAGTATTGATATTCATGTAATATCTCTATGATCTTTCTAATAATAGCATCACCCCAATAGTCTCTCACATTTTCTAATTTAGGTGTTTGCTCTATTCCAATATTAACCTTCTTAATTTTAATGGGTTGTCCAACAAAGGGTAATTCAATCCTTGACCCTTATATGTCTCTGTGACCTTCATTTTTGGCTATGTTTACATATCTAGGGTCATCATCCTCATCAGCATTAATATTGTAGCAATCCTGCAACTTCTAAAGAGGCGCAGTCCATTCATCCTCTTCTTGCTCAAAAGGGAGGTTAGGTGCCTCCTCAAAGACCTTGTGTCTTATAACTTGTAAATCCTGATCTACTGTAGGGTACTGACTCTCAAATAAAAACGTAGCTATAAATTTTTGAGTCATACTGTACCAATCTGTAGTGATGAGGCACAATTCTACTTGAATATACCAGTTGATAGGCATAGTATCCAAGGTTTTAATGAACTTACGCACCCATTGTTCTTTAGGAATATTGCTCCAGGCCTCCTCATAACTTCGCACATGGTCCTTAGGAAAACTCTGACTTGTGTATCAAACTTCGCATCCTTCATCTTGGTTTGAAAAGGGCACTGTCAATAAGGTGTGGCATTGTTCCCACTCTGTGATGTTATTCTTGTGTGTTCCCCACCATCTAGCTGGTGTAGCTTTCAAGGCTTCATCCAGTGCCAACATCCTCTGTTGTATTGGTACAATTTTTTCAAATTCAACTAGAAATGTCTCTAAATGATTCAAGCCATCAAATGTTGGAAGATTTCTTACTTTTGTGCCAATCCAACGAACTGCTCTGGTCAATCTGGCACATCGCCGTGTAGAGACTTCATACAGTATGTTCTGCTAGTTTTCCAATGCTTCCTCTGAATCTGATGAACATGCACTTTCACTTCACCAGATGAGATTTCCATCTGTTGTAGGATTAATGTAATCATGTTATCTTGTTGTCAGTTTTTATATGTTATCTAGCTCATATGCACGGTATTCTTCCCTGATGGGTTTTGTGTATCTGTGACCTTCATTTTCCTCCAGAGGTGAAATGACCTTAAGGACAATACCCTCAAATGCCATTCTTATCTTCTTTAGGTCAACAATGGTTGAATTGTTGAAAGCCCAATCAATTCTTAACAGCGTAGGATAAGGACAACTATCATCAACAATCTCAATCACTTCAAAGTCTACAAATGTCCTTACCCCATCGACGTCTACAGGGACATGCTCTAGTCTTCCAAAGGGGCTCATCGCCTGTTGATTAGCCATCCTGAGCCTGATAAGAGAGTAAATCAGTCTAGATTTTCCCATCAATGCCCAAGTCTGCTTTGTCCTAACATTCACTTTTGATCCTAAGTCGAGGACCACATAGTTCACATCGTAGTCTCCAATCTGAGCACTAAGGTGCAATTCTTTGTTTGTCCTTCTTTTCCTTCATACTTGATTCACATCTCTACTCAGCATAGGGTCTATTCTTCCAATTTCATAATGTCTTACTAGGTGTTGTAATTCTTTCACAGCTTTCTCATCTTTAATCAAGTTGATGCATGTATATAAAAAATCCATGAGCTTGCTTATCTCTTTTCCTTGTCTAGATGAGTATATTGACCAAATGTTGGTGGCATCTCACATTCCATTACTTCTGGTTGTGCCTTAGATGAAGAATCTTGTCCTTCTACAAATTATTTCCTTGCTTCTTCAAAAGTATGCCTCTCCCTCCTTGGATCAAACAATTGTTTCTTCTCTGCAGCTCTTCTGATCCTCAATCCTTATGCAGTCTTTCCTAGGGTCACTATATCTTCTCCTATAACAACGCCTCCTCTAGTAATAACAATGACTCTCGTAGTTGGTTTCCTCCTCATAATTGTACTTGTTGGTTTCCTCCTTGTCTCTCCTGGAGTTTGGCTAACAACACTGGACAATATTCAATGACATGATCAAACGAGTTACAGTAGTAACACGTAGTACAAGGGTTCTGACAATCCCTTGCCAAATGTCTTAGTTGTGCGCAGTTATAACAAATAATCTGACATCTCCCTCGACCCATACCTCCACCTTGTCCTCTTCCTCTGAATCCACCATGAGGATTGAAGTTTCCTCTTCCTCGGGAGTTGAACTATGCATTGTTTCCTTCTTGTTGTGTTTCTCCTTGAATTCTACATGTATCCCTTGATATTTCATGCATGAGATCGTAAGACCTACAATCCTTCTCATCATGCCCCACATACTTGCAGAATGTACAATAAAGATTGGTAGGTGTCTAGACATATTTTTGCATATAATAACATTCACCAGGGTGATCTCTAGTTCTACATACGTTGCACCAGGGTACAGTAGCCTGCTTTAAAAGACTAGGTGCTCCAGAGGACAAGTATTCATGAAATAGGGGACAATCTTATTTGTCATGGTCCTATGATTTACATCGGATACACCAAATATCTTCTCTTTTCTCTTTTCCTTTATCTTTCTTCATATCTTCGACCTGTAAAGATAAACTGGTTAACTGATTCAAAATATGACTCATACCAGGGTTGGATTATCCTACAAGGTTTGCTTCTAATTTCATGGTGATCTCCAATGCTTCAGCCTGTGAAGCAACCTTATGTTGCATCAGAAGAACCCTAATGTGTGGCAGGAGAGCAACAGTGAACCATTCTTTATTTTGTTCGTCTGGGATCTGAAAACTTAAATGACCTGCCAGAGTCTTAAACCTCTGATCAAACTCCCAAATAGGTTCAGTGACCTTCTTCTTGATTTCCTTCAGCTCTATATTACATTGTGACTCCGACTTAGGTTTCTTGAATTATGCGCTCAATGCAGTCTTAATGTCATTCATCGGTTTAGGTTGTCCAGGTCCTGAAGCAAACTTCATATACCAATTTAGTGCACGGTCCCTCAAGGTAGTACTAAACTGAGTTCTCTTAACAGCTACATCAGTGACTTGCTTAATGCTTTAGACAGCTTTGCATAAGAACCAGTGCTATTCAGTATCTTCATATCCATCTCCTCTAAAGATAGGCAACCTCATTTCATCTGCCATAGATCTTCCTGGGTTTCTTGACTGAGTATGTGCTAAACTGCTTTTAATAGTACTCTGATTTCTCTGACTACTCTGGTTACTCTGGTTACTTAGTGCTTCTAAAACAATGGAAGGAGTAATAGTACTTACTTCAATAGTAGGCGGAGTTCCTTAATTTTCTATCTCTCCTCAGTGAAGTTCTTTGGTTTGTACTTCCTCTGTTTTTGCGGACTCTGAATACTCTTCGTCTATTAGATCTACTTCTTATCCACTGTAGAATCTCATGTCTCCATATTTTTTCTTAAACAAGTTTGCAATAGGAACATCTCTGAACGATATCCCACTGCGTGTGAGTCCATCCTCTGTGTCATTGGCGTTGTCTGAATTCTTGAACATTAGCTTCACTGTATCTTCAGGATACTCTTCCCATGCAATAACATCTTAATCCTCAGCTTTAAAAAGTGTAGGAACTTTCCTCTAGGTCCCTTAAAGAAATACCTCTCTTCTTGACTATAGGATTCTACTCTGTCAATAGCAGATTCGGTAATGTACCCTCCAATAGTGTTGTAAAACCAAAGATCCACTGCTCTAGACACAACGTTATCGACTCTCTTGACCTTCTTGATCAGTGTCTCTTTCCAAACCACAGGTGGTCTAGATCTGATCTCAAACTAGGTATCTGCTAATATGGCTAACCACTCGTATAATTCCTTATGAATTCCTCCAAAGAAAATCTCGTGTTTGTCGGTAAAGATGTACCTTCCCAGCCAATATTTTGTACTAGTGCTAGGATTCTTGTTCTGAGCTTCGAAGAAGTCCTTTTCTTGTTCTTCTATCCACTTCTGAATTTTTGTCTTCGATGGAAACCACCTTGACATTCCCTCAAGTAGTTCCCGGTCTTGGCAACAGAACCATTTGTTGGCACAGGGGCAAACCCAGGGTTCAACGCTTAAACAACATACCAAAAAACCCTAACTATTGGCCCTTTCGGCAACACCTACGAAGCAGATGCAGTCTCACCCAAAGTAGCAATAGGGGGTTGCAGGACACATGTGTCTACAATCATAGGAGATGCAAAGTGGATCCAGGACAACAACACACAACAATCTATATATTCCTTACCCTTCCTAAGCTTACTTCGCAAGTTATATCTATGATCTAACACAATAATGAAATAACAATATGTCAGATGGAAAATAACACAACATCAATCACAAATAAAAACAAGATATACGTGGTTCACCCTCACCCTAGGGATACGTCCACAGAATTGTGTTTCTTGATATATTAGATGAAAACATACAGTTCTATCTGCGCACTTAGTTGCAGATCTCTCTCTCTTTGTCTCTTTCTCTTCCCTCTCTGCGCATCCAACTACAGGGTTGATCTTCGTACCCAGCTGAAGATCCCGAATACAGAGTCAATATTGCTCGTAATAGCAATAAACAATTAACATCAACCAACATTAATCAATAGTGAACCAACCCTCCCAACTCTTCTAGCCCATTATTTATACATCACATGACCAAAGTCTAGGTGTCAAAACCCTAGATCCAAAACCCTAGGTGCCAAAACCCTAGGTCCACTTGACCTGTGTTTTCAGGGCTTCACCAGCCTGTCCTTCCTTCTTTTCCACGAGGTGATCCAAAGCATTCGTTGATGTCTTTTTCCTCTTGTTGAGTCGTCCACGATCCATATTATTTACTTCTTTATCTTCCTTGATCTTCTCTTCCAATAGCTAGCTTTTCCTTTACTTCGCTCCTTCTTTTCTGCTTATTTAACCACTTCAACCCCTCCTTGGTTTATGTTCCCTCCGCGCATTTCATACTTCACCTTTATTCCTTAATATTTGCTTCCTTACATAACCAAGGGCCAACATGTCTCCATCCAATAGCCATATTTTTTCTATTGAATCCATATTCTTGGTGAGCATAACCATGTGGAGTTGGGATATTGAGTTGTGTTTATCTCCTGTAGTAAACCCATTTTCTTGATTTGGACAATATGTGACCTTTATGATGAATATGTCTCCTAGAGCTCCCTATAGGTCATCTAGGATTTGCATGCCTATATGTGTATAATTTTGTAGCTTCTTGTATGAATCTATATAAGGCTAAAAATGATATATTAGACTGATGGATGTGGAACATGAGGTTGATGGTGGATGGTGGATTTCTCCCTTCAATATTGGTTCCTTGGTATCTCTTGAAATTATAACCTTATTTGGAGCATGAGAATGAATTTGCATGTCTTGTTTGTAAATGTTGAATCTTATATTGATTGTATATGTATATATCATGTGTTGAAGTTATTGTTGCATGTATTGAGGCATTCAACAAGGATGATGAATCGATTTATAGAGATTCAAAGGTTTGTTATTATTATTGCCCTTGCTCTAAGAAAAATTACTAAGCAACATATGGAGATTTTTGCAATTTAAGTTGGAACTTGTTTAATATTTTGGTTGTCATATAGGTGAAATTTAAGGTGTCACTAGCCAACCCTTCACATAAGGGAAAACTTAGAAAGGGAAAGTCAAAAGGAACAAATAAAGGAGATTTGAAGGGAGGAAGCAAAGGAGTTTCTCAAGGTAAAACAAATCAAATTTCTTTGATAAATTTTATTTCCCTAACAAGATATTTCTATATTTTGGTGTTGTTTGTTATATATTATAAACTAGATTATCATGTACAACGCTAATTTTTGTGTGATGCAGATCACTTTTTTATGTGTATAATTTTGTTTTTTAAGATTTTTATTCATTGCTAATATTGTAATTTATTATTTAGTTGGCTACCATTAGTCCATGAATGCATGCCCTATGAATAGGGCAGGCCCTACCATGCCCCACTGGTATATGCATTGGCCCATTCTCAAATAGCTTGGAAAGTGGAGTAACTTGAGAAATAAATTTAGGTTCCTAATACGTTTTAAAGATTTAGAATTTACAATAAGAAGATTAAAAAAGGAGGTAATAACTAGAAAATAAAAAGTAAACATTGTTCTTTGGATTTATATTCTCATTGGTAGAGAGTAGATGTTAAGAGTAGGGAAATGCATGTCCACTTTTTGACATTATAGAGGCAAAAATTGAATTCTAGTCATAGTAATCCTACTGTACAACCAATATCAGAAATATGTTATTCTTTTTTTCTCTGAAACAACCCTTAGAAAAATTACTCTTAATGGTTCTCAAACTCGCATTTAAATTTGTCCTTATTGTCCATCATGACCTTGCTCAAATTCTAAGTAAGTTCCTGCTACACATTCATCAACATCTAATATTAAAGTAGAATGAATATAGAGAGAGAGGGGGGGACTCAGCAACATACCACATGTCCAATATTGGCATCCAATATTTGAATTAAAAAGAGGTGAGAATATGGAGAGCCTTGATCAAATTCCAATTAAAATCTCTAAGGAAATGGGGA
>SNQJ01S0019326.1:63147-74190 GCA_010110895.2 Picea sitchensis | reverse complement strand
ATCAAACCTTACTATATTTAATATAATTAATATATAACCTTATAAGTATAGTCGATTCAAAATTGGTGTGAACAAGGGGAATCCGACTGTTTAATTAAAACAAAGCATTGTGATGGTCCTTGCAGATGCTGTCGCAATGTGATTTATGCCTAGTGCTTTGCATGTCAAAGTGAAGAAATTCAACCAAGCATGGGTAAACAGTGGGAGTAACTATGACTTTCTTAAGGTAGCCAAATGCCTTGTCATCTAATTAGTGATGTGCATGAATGGATTAACGAGATTCCCACTATCCCTATCTCCTATCTAGAGAAACCATAGCCAAGGGAACGAGCTTGGAAGAATCAGTGGGGAAAGAAGAAATTGTTGAGCTTGACTCTAGTCTGACTTTGTGAAATGACTTGAGAGGTGTAGAATAAGTGGGAGCCATTTTCGGCACAAGTGAAATGCCACTAATTTTAACATTATTTTACTTATTTTGTGGAGTGGAGACGGGGCATTACCCCTATTTTTGGCCATAAGAAACGTTTCGGCGGGTAGATTTGGGTGGAAGACATTGTCAGGTGGAGAGTTTGCTTATTCCTTTAACGTTATTTTACTTATTCCTTGAATGCTTGTGGAATAAATGAAGATATTACAAATGGACAAGAAATTTTGATGTGGGTGATTGGCTTTTGTCCAAAGAATAAAAAAGGATTAGGCTTTATGGAGTGGAAGTCAAAACTTTCATATTACCTCTCTTGCTAACCCTAAGGATATGTTCCTTAGAATATGCTAGAAAAATCATAATTCGTATATGTATGCATGCAAGATGATAAGGATATGTCCACCCTGACANGATTAGGCTTTATGGAGTGGAAGTCAAAACTTTCATATTACCTCTCTTGCTAACCCTAAGGATATGTTCCTTAGAATATGCTAGAAAAATCATAATTCGTATATGTATGCATGCAAGATGATAAGGATATGTCCACCCTGACATATCCATAACCTTAAATGCCTTCAAACACTACCTTAACTAAGATCATCCATCCTTCCTTAACTAAGACACTACCTTAACTAAGACCATGCATACACTACCTTAACTAAGACCATGCATTGATTTTTATCTTATATTTTGGCACTACCTCTTCATGTTCAACATTTTTAGTGACATGATTATAGGTTTTTTCACTTTCATAATTTTTCTTTCCTTTAGGTTTTTTCACTTTCATATAAGGATATGTCCACCCTGGCATATCCATAACCTGGTGTTCCTTTGATACACTAAAATATCTTCCTTTTTTATTTTATATTTAGGCACTACCTCTTCATGTTCAACATTTTTAGTGACATGATTATAGGTTTTTTCACTTTCATAATTTTTCTTCCCTTTAGGTTTTTTCACTTTCATATAAGGATATGTCCACCCTAGCATATCCATAACCTGGTATTCCTTTGATACACTAAAATATCTTCCTTGTGGCCTTCTAATGACACGCTTATGGATCATACCACCAATACATTCCCCCCAAAACTATGCCTATTTCCACATTATAACATTGAAACATGTTATTTTAGGGGATGGTAATGGCATACAACCCACCAATACATTCCCCTCCAAAACTATGCCTATTTCCACATTATAACACTGAAATGTGCCCTTTTTTGGGATGGTAATGGCATAGAAAATGTTGTTCACAACTCTCATTGAAATAATGTGAATCAACCATCGGTTTACATCATTTATAAGGCCTCCTCCGGACCATCAAAAGGAAATATTGAGATCGTCATAAAAGGTTAAATTTTAGTTTAATCTTAGTGCTTAACTTATAACGATAAATTTTCAACTCATTGTTAACATTTACCATGTTTAATTAACTTAAATTTTAACATTAAAATTTGAAGTGGGGCTCGGATTTAAGGATGTTGGACAACCCAAGTTGCAACTAAAAGAAATATTTGTATTTCCCTTTTTTCCACACTTATTTGGGTGGTTATTGTGGTGTCTTTTATCTACAACCAATAAACTGAGCGTAGATATTGTGTTGATAATGTCATCCTCGAAAATTACTTCCACGGTGTCTTAGTTAGACTATGTATTAGTGCCTTTTATGGAAGGCACTAATGAAGATAATAATTCATTTTCAGTTACATCTATGATTTATTTGTTAACTAAGATGTTAATCATGACTCACTCACCAACATGCCTGCATTTCCTAATTTGCAGAATGCCTTGCAAGTGGAGATAGCTTCAAGTGGGTATGCTATGGAAGAAGTCTCGATGATACGAAGAAATGAACCAATTTTCTACCATTCTATATCCGTTCATGGAGAAGTATTGAACTACCCCACATTTGACAAGAATATTTATGATCTAGTGCAAGTCATTTAAGAAATCGAAGCACTATCTCATGCACATGGATTCTTTCACACATGATGCATACAAGGAAGAATATATAGAAGATGATGAATTTAAATATGTTTCAGTGTGTTGTATAAAGATGATCGGCATATTAACTAACTCGTGAGCTGCAAGTGCTCTCTACTTGAAAGAGGATGGGATTGAAGTTGTGAGTGTTCTCCATGTAGAGGAGGATGGGATGGTGTGATCATAAAAAAATGAATCATACCAAGATAGGAAAAAATCAACGTTTATTATTTCCTTCTCACCGTGCTTTCTCATGCAACATCTTAGGAAAATTGAAAATATGGCTCATGCCTTTAGTGTGTCTTATGTTCAATAAATTATGTCTTTATTATTGTCTTGTGTTCATACCACTTTTTTTTATAGCGATTAATGGTTGTTTCATTGAGCGTGACCTAAAATGGGCTCACTTTACTTTGATTGGATCCCTTCACTTTGATTGGATGGGAACTAAAATCGATTTGGCGTAGTCTAAACGTTCCACTTTTTTTCTCTTTCACAGTTACTTTTTTCCGATGTGTTTTGTCCAAACTCCAACGAAAAACTCAGAAGGATGGATGGAATTGTATATTTAAGTGGTTGAGATCACATGTTCTAGGTACCCTGGAGGTTTTTAAGGGTGCATAATCCATTTATGCGCTAAAAAACATAATCTAAACAATGTAAAATTACTATTTCACTATTAATTGATTTACCTGATTCCGATGATAATGGCCGGAAAAAATAAAAAACATAGAACATTTAGACTACGCCAAATGGATTTAGGTTGGGTTGATTCAATAAACAACTTGAAAATTGAATGCATCATAGATGCATACATGTAACATTTTATTCATCCACTTGAGGATTTGAAATTGAAGATGCAAAGCCTTGTTTTGTAGCAATTAATGATTGATGCATTGGGCGTGACCTAAAATGGGTTTATTATTTGGATGTGACCCAAAATGTGTTTATGTTAGTTCGATCCAACACACACAACATGAAAAATGAATGCATCGTAGATCCACACATGTGAGATTTCATTCATCTTATGAAGGGTTTGTACTTGAAGGTGCAAATTTGTAATTGACAAGAGGGTAGTGGCCAACATGACACATCAATAAAACAATACGAGTAAATGATGTTGCACAATATACAACCCTCTACTTAGTCATAACCCAATGTCTCGGTCATAACCCAATGTCTCAATTATGTACAATGTTCAATGACTTTTTATTGATATCATGCTTCTGTTCAACATCCTTGTATGCAACTCCTAGTAAAACCCGTACATGAGCTCTTACGATGATATTTACATTCCTCTCACTGAATTAAATGATTTTTTTTGTTATTTGGGTTCACAAATCCTTTTCTTCGTTTATAATTTTATGTTTTTGTTAATTCAAAATCAGAAGATTCAACTAAATCTCTTAAAATTACAAAATGAATGTACTCTTAACGTTATAGGTTTTTGCAACCAAGAATTCCATACAAATAATTCTAAGTTTGTTGGCATGCATTTTAAAGGGAGCACCTCATTCATGGGAAAAAATTAAAAATAAACAAAAATAATTGCAAAATAAAGAGATCGGTTGTCTATTAACAAACATTGTATTTAAATAACCACTGCTTTGTTATTTTGTTTGAATTCATTTCTAATTGTTCACTCATTGTTTTCGAAGTTTTTTCCTCTATATTTTTATATATGGGTTCCCTCCTCCTATTACAACACGGTCATCTATTTTTTTATGGAAGGTGAAATGCTTCTCTAAAATGCACTTGAGAAAAAATGTTACATGAAACCCACCCCTAATTACGTGCACTATGGACATATTGTTACGCAAACTATTTTTTCCATATGTGAAGAGTAACTCCTAATCTTGGATTTTTTAAGTTTACAAATGATTGCACATGTGGACCTCCTACCCCATTGATCATCTTACTATTTTTCTTCTTGTCAACATTTCACATAAGTGAAATCATTGTTGGATTACATACTCAACACATAACACAATTGCATATTGTTTCTTATCAGTCAATTAGATCACTATGGATCCCATTTTAAACTATTAACTCTTTAGAATCCATAAAATCCATAAATTTGACAAGCACCATTTTTTCAACCAAAAATTCCTCCTTGTGGCCTTCTAACGACATGCTTTTGGATCATCCCTCCAATACATTCCCCTTAAAACTATATTTCCGTTTCCACATTACAACATTGAAATATGCTCTTTTTGGGATGGTAATGGCATATAAAATGTTGTTTATAACTCTAATTGAAATAATGTTAAAGGAAATCTTGAAATCATCATAAAAGGTTAAAGTTTAGTTTAATCTTAGTGTTTAATTTATAATGATAAATTTTCAACTCAATGTTAACATTTACCATGTTTAATTAACCTAAATTTTAACATTAAAATTTGAAGTGGGGCCATCATTTAAGGATGTGGGACAACCCAAGTTACCACTAAAAGAAATATTTTCATTTCCCTTTTTTTCAAACTTTTTTGGGTGGTAGCATGGTGGATATTATGGCGTCTTTATCGACAACCAAGAAAATGAGCATAGATATTGTGTTGAGACTGTAATTATGTCGAACATAATTTCATCCTCGAAAATCATTTCCTCGGGAATCAATTGTTGAATATATATGAAACCCTCTGAAGAAATTACAAAATGGTTCCACATTTGGAAATCAATCTCGAATGTTTTTCCCTTAATTGGGAATTGGTTAATTTGGAAAATATGGAATGGTGCACTTGTTATCATAGGTAAATACTTGTAGATGCATCTAGTCTAACCATGTCAAATTTCAGTCCATACAAGCACAAATTGAAAAAAATTCAATGTTGGCCCCATTCACATGTCATGATTTATATGTATCGGTTTCAAGTACATGAGCAGGGGATGCCACCCAAAAAAATGGCCTTGTCTCCCTTCACATTAATTATTCTATAGGTTTGTTGTTTGATTGTGAAATTGTTTGTGTGAGTCATGTTTGAGTTTGGAAACCCTCCCATATTTTCATTGCATGTGTCTATTCTAACCATGTCAAATTTCATTCCATATAAGCAAAAATTAAAAAAAAATCAACATTGGCCCCATTCACATGTCATAATTTATATTTGTCGGTTTCAAGTACATGAGCAGGTGATGCCACCCAAAAAGTTGGCCTTGTCACCCTTCACATTAATTATTCTATAGGCTTGTTGTTTGATTGTGAAATTGTTTGTGTGAGTCATTTTTGAGTTTGGAAACCCTCTCATACTATCATTGCATGTGTCTAGTCTAACCATGTCAAATTTCAGTCCATACAAGCACAAATTGAATAAAATTCAATGTTGGCCCAATTCACATGTCACTTATAAGCAGGGTCAAGTACATGAGCAGGCACGCCTTATTTTTGGGTTTTGATAGAATAACCAAAGAATATTTGATTGTCGAATTCTTTATTTGAGTCATGTTTGAGTCCATAAACCCTCCCATATCGTCAATGCATGTGTGTTGTCCTAACATGTCATGAAATTTTAGTCCATACAAACACAAATTGAAAAAAAAATCAACATTGACCCTATTCACATTAATTATTCTATAGGCTTTTTGTTTGATTCTCAAATTGTTTGTGTGAGTCATGTTTGAGTCTAAAAACCCTCCCATACCATCAATGCATGCGTCTACTCTAACCATGTCAAATTTTAGTCTATACAAGCACAAATTAAAAACATTTCAATGTTGGCCCCATTCACCTGTTGTAATTTATATGTGTCGGTTTCAAGTACATGAGCAGGGGATGCCACCCAAAAAAATGACCTTGTCGCCCTTCACATTAAGTATTCTATAGGATTGTTGTTTGATTGTGAAATTGTTTATGTGAGTCATGTTTGAGTCTGGAAACCCTCCCATACTGTCATTGCATGCATCTAGTCTAACCATGTGAAATTCCAGTCCATACAAGCACAAAGTGGAAAAATTTCAACGTTGGCCCCATTCACATTGTAAGTTTTAAACCTGTGAAGTAAAGCAATGCATATAGATTCTTAAGCAAAACATAAATTAATCAATGGCTCATACACATAGTACACAAATATTTATACCAGAAACCCTTAACCAGTAGAAAACCTTTTAACGCTTCATTGTATTAATTTCACCATTCACCATACACTATATATACAATGTTTTTAGGTGTTCCGTAGATACCAAAACCCTAATCCCTTAGTCCGAGATTAATTTAGAAAACCGCTAAAAATAACAAAATCCACTACAATAGCAAAAACGCCAGACGCAGTTGTCGAATCTGACGCACCCACACACACACATGCAAAGAATATAACACATACCCAACACACATGTCATGATTTATGTGTCGGTTTCAAATACATGAGAAAGTGCGCCTTATTTTTGAGTTATTAAATATTATATAATAACGAACTAGTTGAAATAAGCATAGTTGTGCATTAACCTTGCCGATCTTCTCTTAGTTTCGAGAATCGTTTAATATTCTCTAATGAATGGGGCCAATGACGTGAAGATGGAAGCTCATCCCCCTCCTTTCCCCCCTACCCGCATGTCACTCTCAATTCCCTAAAACCCAACAAAATCTATGTACTAGAAAATAAATGAATGTGTTTTTTGTCATAATTAAGAAATGTCTCCTACAACATATATTGACATACTAGAAAATGCCATAATTAAACTTGAACATTAATTTATACAATATACCAATATAAGTCAATAACTCTCTCTCTCTCTCTCTCTCTCTCTCTCTCTATATATATATATATATATATATATAATCCAAAATCCAGATTATACTCCATCGACAGTTCCCAATCCACCAACTCTCTTCCCCACAACCTGCATAATCCAGGAATGTACCCCCTTCACTGCTCTCAGTCTATTTTGATATACCATTCATTTATCAAGGTTTCCAGTGCACTTGGTTGGTGAGGTATCTCATAGCTGGGGACTTCCAGTAACTCTCAATTGCTCTAGGAGTGTTCACAACAGCCTCCACAAGCACAAAAAAATGCACTATAGGCTTACAACTTGTTTTGTAGGCACACAGGCCGCATTCCCAACATAAAACACAACCCAAAAATGGTTTCCTTCAAACACAACATGGTTGGGGATCTTCCCATCACTTTTTTCTTTTTTTTCAAAAGAAAATTGGTTCAAGCTTATATTGAAATATAAACTTTTTTACATCGACAAAGGAGAGGTCTCAAACTGGTGAAGCACAGAGTGTTTTCGAAACAAAAGTAAATTCTCTCACAACAATGAGACAAAGTATTTCATTGGACCACCGAGGCACAGACCAGAAAATGACTCCAAGAAACTAAGGAGAAATCCGGACAGAAGAAGAAATGAGGAAAACACTATTCCAGCAATGAAATCTTTTTTTTTTTTTTTCCTTTTGTTTTAGAAATTGATGGTTTGTTGGGGTCCTTCGATTCCATTGATCCACGTGAAAAAGTACAAAATGCCCTTTGGAACTTTGAGGGCTCTTTTGGAGAGACTATCAGCTTCTTCGTTTGTTTCCCTGTAAATATGCTAAAAGTGTGTTCCCTGGAAGATTTTCTGTAAGTCTCGAACTCTGCGCTTCCAACCTTCAATTTTGGTGGCATGAAGTTTGCACTTTCACTGTAGCCACTCGATAATGACCCTGGAATACCCCAAAATGTGAAGATGGTGAAAATGTAAGACTTTTGCCATTATGAAAGTTGCCCACGCTCCAACTAATTCAACCTTTGTATTGGAACCATCTCCACAATTGAAAAACCATCGCACCTCCGGGGAAATTGGAGATTTCAAAGTTCCTCCAGCACCACAGTTTGTTCCCCCATTGATGGAAGCATCGTCGAAGAAAGTCAGCACATATCCATGGATAGGAATAATCGGATTTAGTCTAAGTAATCGAGGTCTGATTTTTGTTTGTGTGTAGGAGAGTGACTTTATAGTTCTATGCATGACGGCACTGGAAGAGGGGGATTTACCTTCGAATAATGCTTTGTTACGCTCCTTCCACACGTACCAACACAGGAGGACTGGCAGTTTTTTTGGAGTAGCTAAGTTTTGAGTCCAGTTTGCCATGCAATCATTTAAATTCTGTCCCTTCCATTCCATATTTAAATTCAGAAAATTAATGACAGTGTTCCAAATCGCTTTTGTAAAATGGCAATGGATGAAGAGATGCGCATTATCTTCAGCTGTTGCTCTGCACAGGTAGCAGAATCCAGGTCCCACCCAACCTTTTTTTAATAAATTATCCCAAGTGAGAATGTTTTGGTCCGATGCCAGCCTGAAGAAGAATATAATCTTTAGTTGCAGGTTCCACTTCCACGGTTTGAGTTTCCATCACTTAGCTCATCTCTTGTTGTCCAAAATTTGCATGTAAAAACTGTCATCTTTTCCTACTCGAATTTCCCTCTTCTCTCATGCTTACTTGACTCACACTCTTTCCAAGGATGACCCCATGCTCCCAATAACTCTGGGATGTGACTTCTCACACCCACCCTCTTACTTGAATTCAATGATTGGCTTTGGGAACAGTAAACAACAAATAGAAGGTTATATACAATGATAATAAAATTCAAGAATGTGGGTTTGAATTAATACCCATGAATGAAACTCCCTTTATCCCCCTCTCTTGTGGAATCATAGCCCCCCATCGTTATGGTTGCTCTAGTATCGCAGCTAACTATACAATTTGACCTGAGCAATATTAATCAACAGGTTATACAATTATACAATTACAATATAATTTATACAATTACATTATTATTTGCAAAGATTAAAATTGAGGATGTTACAAGTCTTTTCTATGCTGAACACCATGGTAAATTGCATTGTAATTCCCCAGCTTTCTGTCCAAATATTGAAATCCTTTCATACACTTTATATTTTGCAGATATATACATTGTTTATGGTCCAGTGTGTTTGAAGGAGACACATTCATTCTAGAGAATCTGGTTCCTCAAGGTTATTGTTCAGATATGTTGGGGCTGTAGATTCTCTCATTACATTTTAATTTGGTCGCAAAAGCATTCCACGCCGGCACCAGCGCCTGAAAGTTTCTAATCACTTAACATTCTCTGTTGTGCACACCACTACTACACTCCTGCAGACAGCCACACTGGTCTCTCATCAATCACAGATTTTGTGTCGATCCAAACTACGTCTTCCCAACCTTCAACATTCCAAAAATATCGGCAGCAACACTACTCTTATTTGCTACAACAACAACGACTTAGCATTCTCTTACTACTTAGGTAGATTTTGTACACGTAGCTCCTACAGGAAGTCCCATGTACAGTTTGAACACATGCCTTGATTCCTCAGCGCAGCACAAGTAGTCTCGTTTACATTCTCTTGTTATACCGCCAGCATTGGTCTACATCACCAATAGCGCTCCCTTGAACTCTATCACACAGCCCCAGTCCATTACACACCATTATCATTGGGGTTTGGTTGCTGCACACTACAAGCTGCATGTGGGTTCTATTTAGGGTGCCCATAAAACCGCTACTATGTATATCCAAGGTACTCTATGGGAGACATGGCATCTAATTCCTAGCAATATTGCGTGTTCCTAGGAAGAGGATTGTTTATCACGCTACATTGGCTTTGTAAGACACTTTCACATCTACACTTGAAACTTATGCAACCCCTCCTAGCTTCCAGAGAAGCGGTGATCTGAATCCTTGATGAAGTTCCACTGCCTTCACAACATCAAGACAAGATATCCAAAGTACCATTGTAGACTAACAGTTTTTCTATCCAATTCCAGGGAGTCAACGTGGATACTATCCGAGGAACTGCAAATTACTCCATTCTTTTGGAAGCACACACATCACCAACTTCTGTAGACTGCATCAGCATTAATCTCTTCTTCAATGTACTAGTGTCGTCTATCATTCCATTTCTCATTTTTTTAGTTCTGGGTTACATTGTTTCATGTGGATGGATCTCTCTCCACATTTGCAGCAGACATTTTCTAGCACAGATGGACGTTTATTCCTGCATGTTTCTTCTCCCAAGCAGCTTTCCTAAAACCGGAGGAAAGCACTACATCTTATACAGCATTTCAACCTCTCTTGTATCGGCATCGCATTCCTCCTTTCGAGCTTTCATTGTTAGTTAGTTGCATACTTTCAACCCTCTAACTAGGTGGATTCTAGCTTAGTTTTTTTCTGTTTGGTAGTTAGTTTAAAGTGCACCCATTGTAAAACTATAAGATGGCAGTTAGTTTAAAGTGAACCCATTGTAAAACTATAAAAAGGCCAGTGAATTAAGTAAGCAATTGGTTCTGAACTATTCTTTCTTTCTTAATTTTCTTGCTTGTACTTTGATTTGAGTTCCAGATCATCTCTGTTTTGAATCAATTTGTCAATAGCATTTTTCATAACCTCCCACATAAAAACTAAACCATAACCATTTACCTTTAAGCCATTGAGTTGTAGAGCTACTGTAATCCAAGGCATGAAACATTCTTGTACTTTGATTTGAGTTCCAGATCATCTCTGTTTTGAATCAATTTGTCAATAGCATTTTTTATAACCTCCCACATAAAAACTAAACCACAACCATTTACCTTTAGGCCATTGAGTTGTAGAGCTACTGTAATCCAAGGCATGAAACATGGGATGAATCTTCCCTAC
>SNQJ01S0019326.1:42700-56815 GCA_010110895.2 Picea sitchensis | reverse complement strand
ATACTCCATCGACAGTTCCCAATCCACCAACTCTCTTCCCCACAACCTGCATGATCCAAGAATGTACTCCCTTCACTGCTCTTAGTCTATTTTGATATACCATTCATTTATCAAGGTTTCCAGTGCACTTGGTTGGTGAGGTATCTCATAGCTGGGGACTTCCAGTAACTCTCAATTGCTCTAGGAGTGCTCACAATAGCCTCCACAAGCACAAAAAAATGCACTATAGGCTTACAACTTGTTTTGTAGCCACACAAGCCACATTCCCAACATAAAACACAACCCAAAAATGGTTGCCTTCAAACACAACATGGTTGGGGATCTTCCCATCACTTTTTTTTTTTTCAAAAGAAAATTGGCTCAAGCTTATATTGAAATATAAACTTTTTTACATCGACAAAGGAGAGGTCTCAAACTAGTGAAGCACAGAGTGTTGTTGAAACAAAAGTAAATTCTCTCACAACAATGAGACAAAGTATTTCACCAGACCACCGAGGCACAGACCAGAAAATGACTCCAAGAAACTAAGGAGAAATCTGGA
This sequence comes from Picea sitchensis, assembly GCA_010110895.2. NCBI lineage: Eukaryota > Viridiplantae > Streptophyta > Pinopsida > Pinales > Pinaceae > Picea > Picea sitchensis. The sequence continues at coordinate 56,274 of SNQJ01S0019326.1, read as the reverse complement.
CAAAAGAAGAAATGAGGAAAACATTATTCCAGCAATGAAATCTTTTTCTTTTTTTTTTCCTTTTGTTTTAGAAATTGATGGTTTGTTGGGGTCCTTCGATTCCATTGATCCACGTGAAAAAGTACAAAATTCCCTTTGGAACTTTGAGGGCTCTTTTGGAGAGACTATCAGCTTCTTCGTTTGTTTCCCTGTAAATATGCTAAAAGTGTGTTCCTTGGAAGATTTTCTATAAGTCTCGAACTCTGCACTTCCAACCTTCAATTTTGGTGGCATGAAGTTTGCACTTTCGTTGTAGCCACTCGATAATGACCTTGGAATCCCCCAAAATGTGAAGATGGTGAAAATGTAAGACTTTTACCATTATCAAAGTTGCCCACGCTCCAACTAATTCAGCCTTCGTATTGGAACCATCTCCACAATTGAAAAACCATCGCACCTCCGGGGAAATTGGAGATTTCAAAGTTCCTCCAGCACCACAGTTTGTTTCCCCGTTGATGGAAGCACCGTCGAAGAAAGTCAGCACATATCCATGGATAGGAATAATCGGATTTAGTCTAAGTAATCGAGGTATGATTTCTGTTTGTGTGTAGGAGAGTGACTTTATAGTTCTATGCATGACGACACTGGAAGAGGGGGACTTACCTTCGAATAATGCTTTGTTACGCTCCTTCCACACGTACCAACACATGAGGACTGGCAGTTTTTTTGGAGCAGCTGAGTTTTGAGTCCAGTTCACCATGCAATCATTTAAATTATGTCCCTTCCATTCCATATTTAAATTCAGAAAATTAATGACAATGTTCCAGATCGCCTTTGTAAAATGGCAATGGATGAAGAGATGCACGTTATCTTCAGCTGTTGCTCTGCACATGTAGCAGAATCCAGGTCCCACCCAACCTTTTTTTAATAAATTATCTCAAGTGAGAATGTTTTGGTCCGATGCCAGCCTGAAGAAGAGTATAATCTTTAGTTGTAGGTTCCACTTCCATAGTTTGAGTTTCCATCACTTAGCTCATCTCTTGTTGTCCAAAATTGCATGTAAAAACTGTCATCTTTTCCTACTCGAATTTCCCTCTTCTCTCATGCTTACTTGACTCACACTCTTCCCAAGGATGACCCCATGCTCCCAATAACTCTGGGATGTGACTTCTCACACCCACCCTCTTACTTGAATTCAATGATTGGCTTTGGGAACAGTAAACAACAAATAGAAGGTTATATACAATGGTAATAAAATTCAAGAATGTGGGTTTGAATTAATACCCATGAATGAAACTCCCTTTATCCCCCTCTCTTGTGAAATCATAGCCCCCCATCGTTATGGTCGCTCTAGTATCGCAGCTAGCTATACAATTTGACCCTGAGCAATATTAATCAACAGGGTTATACAATTATAATAATAATAATAATAATCTATTTTTTAGGTCACAGCCAAGCCAGACACCTAATTAATGTATGAGACCCCTTGTCTATGGGACCAGAGACCCCCTTGTTTATACAATTACAATATAATTTATACAATTACATTATAATTTGCAAAGATTAAAATTGAGGGTGTTACAAGTCTTTTCTATGATGAACACCATACTTTATACTTTGCAGATATATACATTGTTTATGGTCCAGTGTGTTTGAAGGAGACACATTCATTCTAGAGAATCTGGTTCCTCAAGGTTATTCGCACAAGGTTATTGTTCAGATATGTTGGGGCTGTAGATTCTCTCATTACATTTTAATTTGGTCGCAAAAGCATTCCACGCCGGCACCAGCGCCTGAAAGTTTCTAATCACTTAGCATTCTCTGTTGTGCACACCACTACTACACTCTTGCAGACAGCCACACTGGTCTCTCATCAATCACAGATTTTGTGTCGATCCAAACTACGTCTTCCCAACCTTCAACATTCCAAGAATATCGGCAGCAACACTACTCTTATTTGCTACAACAACAACGACTTAGCATTCTCTTACTACTTAGGTAGATTTTGTACACGTAGCTCCTACAGGAAGTCCCATGTACAGTTTGAAAACATGCCTTGATTCCTCAGCGCAGCACAAGTAGTCTCATTTACATTCTCTTGTTATACCGCCAGCATTGGTCTACATCACCAATAGCGTTCCCTTGACTCTATCACACAGCCCCAGTCCATTACACACCATTATCATTGGGGTTTGGTTGCTGCACACTACAAGCTGCATGTGGGTTCTATTTAGGGTGTCCATAAAACCGCTACTATGTATATCCAAGGTACTCTATGGGAGACATGGCATCTAATTCCTAGCAATATTGCGTGTTCCTAGGAAGAGGATTGTTTATCACGCTACATTGGCTTTGTAAGACACTTTCACATCTACACTTGAAACTTATGCAACCCCTCCTAGCTTTCAGAGAAGCGGTGATCTGAATCCTTGATGAAGTTCCACTGCCTTCACAACATCAAGACAAGATATCCAAAGTACCATTGTAGACTTACAGTTTTTCTATCCAATTCCAGGGAGTCAACGTGGAGACTATCCGAGGAACTGCAAATTACTCCATTCTTTTGGAAGCACACACATCACCAACTTCTGTAGACTGCATCAGCATTAATCTCTTCTTCAATGTACTAGTGTCGTCTATCATTCCATTTCTCATTTTTTTAGTTCTGGGTTATATTGTTTCATGTGGATGGATCTCTCTCCACATTTGCAGCAGACATTTTCTAGCACAGATGGACGTTTATTCCTGCATGTTTCTTCTCCCAAGCAGCTTTCCTAAAACCGGAGGAAAGCACTACATCTTAGCACTTTCAACATCTTATACAGCATTTCAACCTGTCTCTCTTGTATCGGCATCGCATTCCTCCTTTCGAGCTTTCATTGTTAGTTAGTTGCATACTTTCAACCCTCTAACTAGGTGCATTCTAGCTCAGTTTTTTTCTGTTTGGTAGTTAGTTTAAAGTGCACCCATTGTAAAACTATAAGATGGCAGTTAGTTTAAAGTGAATCCATTGTAAAATTATAAAAAGGCCAGTGAATTAAGTAAGCAATCGGTTCTGAACTATTCTTTCTTTCTTAATTTTCTTTCTTGTACTTTGATTTGAGTTCCAGATCATCTCTGTTTTGAATCAATTTGTCAATAGCATTTTTCATAACCTCCCACATAAAATCTAAACCATAACCATTTACCTTTAAGCCATTGAGTTGTAGAGCTACTGTAATCCAAGGCATGAAACATTCTTGTACTTTGATTTGAGTTCCAGATCATCTCTGTTTTGAATCAATTTGTCAATACCATTTTTTATAACCTCCCACATAAAAACTAAACCACAACCATTTACCTTTAGGCCATTGAGTTGTAGAGCTACTGTAATCCAAGGCATGAAACATGGGATGAATCTTCCCTACAAGAGAATGCACTTATGCAAAATGTCGATGTTGGGTAGCGATTTCCACCATTTTCATAGTCATCTAATATTTCATATAGAAGGATTTAGGGTTTTTTTTGTTTTGTTTTAGATTTATTAACTATTTTCCATAGTCAGCTAATACTTCCATCCACAAGGACTTCGGATTTTCTTTTGTTTAGTTTTTTAATAATTAACTACTTTTAGGTTTCTAATGGCAAATTGAAACTTTGGGAGACAGCCTGGCTGATTGCAGCTAAAATAGAACCTTTCTTCCAACCCGGTTTGAGCACCCTGATTGGAACCACATATGCAGGATCTTCGAGAAGCTCCCATCCTGAGGAGAACGGCGCTTCAAGAACACTGCAAGAGCGACCACCCGAAATGGGGGATTGTGAATTCTCCCAACACTCCTGATGTCATTCTTGGGCGAATTAGTAGCATTTCGTACCAGTTCCCCTGCTTCGAAAAAGGGGGAAACCCAGCAATGGGTTGCCCCATTCTTGGGAGCAGTTACCATGTTTCGTAGCTTCAAACTAAATAAATAGTCTTCATGAAACCAAAAGTCGGGTAAATTGGTGTGTTGGCTTAACTTGCATACATAGGTTAATTTCCCAGACATCAGCAATGCACACAAGATACCTCCTTGAATTTCCTAATGAATAAAGGAGAATTAAATCCATTCTTTTAACTTAGAGAAAAAAACATACAAATCTACTTTTTACAAAAATTAATGGTAGAAAATAACAGTAATGAAACTTTACTACCTGATCCGGAAAGCTAATAATTAAAATCCATAAAATTGAGAAACGAAAAAACATATGACATCTAACCAGGTTTGGGAAATGAAACCCATCTGCTCTTCATGTGTTCCGTTCTATTAAAATGGCACAAGCCCTAAAACCAGTAAAAATAGAATTTTCTGATATGGAAAGCAAGAAATAGGACATGGGTTCAAAATACTCTTCAGATAAAATACTCATAAAACCTGGATCAAAGAATATTAACTGTAATATATCTGGATTCTCCCAGTTCCCAGATTTATAATGGCTTGTTCATCTGCAGAACATTCAGGTAGTAATCATTAAATACCTAATTGTTCAGAAGCCTTGGAAATTGGTCTAAAGCTGCACCATATATTTGATTCCACCACTCAGCTAAGGGAATCATGAAATCTAACTGCTGAGAAACATTTGAAGCTGATCAGAACCTGTATAAACCATTTGATTGTATCCATCTTTCACTGATAAACACATGTGAGATCAGAGCTACATCATGTATTCATTTTTGCAACAAGTCATTACATATCCAGTAAACACGATCAAGGACCATGTGGGTCTCGTGTCTAGTATCATAATTATGGACATTGTATTTCCATAGGGAGCAATCAAATAAATTAAATGAGATACAACATAAAAAAGGAGCACAGTATTATCCAGAAGTGAACCAGCTGAAAAGGGTCATATTCATCCGCAAGGGAGTTAGAAAGTGTTCTGTAGTACATCGGATCTCCAAGAAAATTATTATTTATTGAAAAGTTTAACCACCTGAAATGGGTTATATTCATCTTGCCTCGTGTTAGATTGTTGTTTAGTATATCAGTTTTTCCCAAATTTGGACAGTGGAAAGAATGGGAAAGATGCCAATCGCTTGCTGACAGACAGCCATCTGATCGTCTCCAACTTCATACCATTTGCCAGTCTAAATCTAGTTCTCTGGGAATTGAATATCGAAAGACTGGTAGGATATATGTCAAAGAAACTACATGTTGATCTGACAGTATTGTATACACAACAAAAAGCCTCTTAGTCGGCTCTGAATTTATGGAAGGAGTTTGGTTCTATTCTTAATATTTATATCATGGCAACCCTCATTTTCAGTCACTGTGATTTTGCATAAACTTTCTTGCAAATTGTTTCTGATGGAGGAGCAACCCAACAAGCAGTCTTCTGTTTCATGGCCTTGAAATCTTCGATGCAAGAACTTAAGGTTTGGTTTTTAATCTTCTTTCTAGCAGCTGCAAGGTTAGGCCCTGCTACATTATCAAATATGTCTTCCCACTTTTCTTCCCAATCATCATGAGCATCACAGAGCTCTAACCCTGGTGGAGCCAAAGTCCAACCCCAACTTCTGTTCAAAGACCGAATAATATCCATAGCTTCAGTTCCTTTAGACGCTGGCATGCATGGCCTGCATTTGACTCCATTGAGGTGTCCTCTAGTTGAAAGTGAAGCCACAGGAACACACCATTTAGAGGGATGCTGTCCATCATGCCATTTAGAGGGACGCCATTGATTATACTTTCTCTCACTCACTATGCAAAAGGGAAATGTTTTTGACTTATATTTTACCCCTTTCACATCTAACTGATGCTTGAAAGCTTTTTCTGAATTCAGATTCCTATCACCATTACTGTACAAGAGTGGTACAAGGCTCAATCTTGATAATGCAACTTCAGTAGTTTCCATATTACCAATTCCAAGTCTGTCATTAAGACCACCATATTGAGAACCAGACGGCACGATGTACCTCTTGTTTAAATAACTTTGAGGGGGAGGAAGTGGTCCATTCCAGTAACCATCCACCCTTGTTCTCACAATCCAATCATATTTCACCTTGTATTTGGCTTGGTAAGATTTTATCAATTTCAAGCATCCCTCAACCAAATAGAAGTACTGCAATAATCCCTGAAAGTGAATGCAGCAATGAGCATCTATCAGCTTCCCTCGACAAAAATGGGTAAATCCAGCATGAATAATTTCATTTGAAGGCATTTCTATCACTCCAAAGTATCATGATAAAATAAACAAATATAAGAGCCAGAGACTTTTAAAGAATGATTATTGATACAATAGCCTTAAAGCATTTACATAATATTAACAAGAGAAACACTTCACAAATACACTAAATCTACAGCAGGCTTCTTTCTTGGAATGCAAGGGACATGTCTTTCCCCAATAAGTTTATTGTGAAAGATGTCATATAAAAACAGAAGCCGGATCTCATTTTTCTACAGGAGGTTAAAGTTAATGACTTTGCTCTCTGTAACAGGTGTTCGTGTGTAACTTTCTTAATCTCAAGCCAAAATATTAAATATGGCCTTTTTCTCTATTTATGCTTCTAATATTGGCTTACTTGCGATCTTCTAAGGATAAATGAGTGCTGGTAGAGGATTTCTATACGGTAGAGTGGGATTGTGGGAGGGCAACTTTTCTTAATATAAGGCCAAAATATGGGATTGTGCTCTATTTATTCTTCTAATATTGGTCTACTTACAATCTTTTTGAGACCAAATGGATTTTGGGGGGGAATTTTAATAGGGTAGAGTGGGAAGGCAACAATGATAGTGGACATTTACAAGAGAAGGTGAAAATAAGAGTTGGTGTAAAAGAAAATCAACACATCAAGTTCTTAATGTGAATTGCAGTTACAAAGATCATGATATTGGAGGCTGGTTCACATGGTCCAATAAGAGAAGGCTTAAGGAAAGAGTACTGGCAAGACTTGACATGTTTTATGCCCCCAAAGAAGGATAAGTGTTTTCAAGAGTTGAGAGCAGATTTGTTGATATTGGATTAGATGCTACAGTGTTTGACCAAATTCTGTTGGTTACATGCATGTTGAGACTGCCAGGAATCAGTATCTGCCCTTCCTTTCAAACTTAAGATATCTCATCTACAATCAGAAGATTGAATAATGTACATTGCTCAGGTTTGGAAATTGGTTCCTGGACGAAAGGTCTCAGACAGGATGAACTCCATGGTGGGAGGCTGCTATAAGAAGAATGGTAAAATTCTTAAGATAATGGGTCAAATTGGTTGGGTGGACAAGGTGGTGTAGGGAAAAGAAGGTCCATGATGATCCGGTAGAAGTTAGAAGATTTCTGGAAACTGAATATGAAAATGAAGTACTTCAAAGTTCAAACTCAGGATGCCGACTTAACACACATAATCAGCTGTGCTGAGGAATAGCAAGCTAGAAGAGGTAGAATCCATTCTAGGGTAAGATAGGTGAGCGAAGGTGATGAGCCTTCCAAATTTTGTTTTGACTTCCTAAATGAAAGGAATAATTTTACACTTCCAAAGTATTTTCTCCCTATCCTGCTTCAGAACAGGTTTTGGCAGTATGCGAGACATGCAAGAAAATGGTCACTACTATGATCCGAACAATGGAAAGATATAACTTAAAGCACAGCATCTCCAAAGATGAATGTGGCTCTCACCAACAGGAAGAATGGTAAATCAGCTGGCGTGGATGGCCTGTGGTGTGAGTTCCTTAAGATTATGTGGCAAAAAATCGGGAAGATTTTTTCATGATACCCCATGAGGTATTTCAGAGCAGTAAGAAACTCTTAAATCATCAACAACACACATGATCAGTGGATGGCATCCTATTACGCTGCTGACAGTGGCAAATAACATCATGGCTAACACATTGATATTGCGACTCTAGAAGGTAGAATTGAAAATTGTCTGACCACAGCAGACTTGATATATACAGGGGAGATTCATTCTAAACACAATGCTGACTAAATGGGAAGGCATTGATTGGGGCTTCATATCAAAGATGCTTATCTGCTTGGGTTTTGGCCTTTGGGTTAAATTTACTGTTCAAGCTTTATTTTTCAAACCTCGGCAGTGATTATTGTCAATGCTGTCTTGCCCGATAAAATTTCTTTGCACAAGAGCATTTGCCAAAGCTATCCTTGAGCTTTTTACTTGTATGTGCTGGTAACAGATTCCATGGGATGCTTACTAGACGCTGCTAATAATCAAGGTAAAATTCAGGGTCTACTCATTCCTAGAGGGGGTGAGATAAATCATATTATAATCATTTCACAAATGACTCCCTTCTTCTGATCCAGCTCACTCTGAATCAAATTGAGGAACCATGAAATGCCTCAATTGTTTCTGCAAAGTTTCATGCATTAAACATCAAACCAATTTCTGGGTCATAGGAGATGAGGATAATCCTGATTGGTTGGTGAGGTTGGGAAAGGATTGAAAGGGAGACATTATCAGATATTTGGGAAATCCTTTTGGTGATGGTATTTCTCCTTCTGAGGTGTGGGATTGGTACCTTAAAAGATTGAATAGTAAGCTCCAGAAGTTGTAAAGTTGTATAACAAGAATTGGCCATTAGCAGGGAAACTTACAGGGGTGAGTAAGGTTATTTGAGCTAACCACGTTTGCTACTGTTCTTTTCAGTTTCCTTATTTCAGGACGTTAGATAAACTGTTAAGAAAAAAGTCGTGGTCCAAGTTTGGAGGTAACAAAGGGCTTCCCATCATCCCATGGATTTTTTGCATTCTTCCAAAGGAAGAAGGTGGGCTAGCGCCAATAGATATAGCAACAATGGAAAATTTTGGCTGCAAAATGGATTATAAGATGTCTTCAAGGCGAAGCCACCAGGAAACAGTGAATAATCTACATTATCATGAATGGCACACGTATAAGTAACATAAGAGACTCATTTAGGCTGTGTGATATTATTGGATTACCACAAGATTTCATAATTTTGAAATCCATGGTTTTGAAGGGAATTTGGGAAACTTGGAAGGCAATTTCTTCCTTGTTAGAGTTTTAAGTTTGGAAGAGAATTTGGGAAACTTGGAAACCAATTTCTTCTTTGTTAAAGTGGTTGTTTTCAAGATAATCTGGGAAGCTTGGAAGGCAATTTCTTTACTGCTGGTGTGGAAATTTTCTTGTGCTATGCATGAATGTGATCTTCCTTACATGCCAATTTGGACTTCGAAGATTTTGAAATTTGGACATGACAACTGTTCATCAACCTAGACACCTAGCTAAGAGACTAAACAAAAAAAGAGTGAGTGAGGACAAGAGGGGGATCTATAGGATTATGAACATAAAGTGTGGAAGTACTAGTGTCTCCTTGCAAAGGGAAAGAAGTTTGCTAAACTTGAATAAAGCAGGAATCTCTTATCTTCGAAAACTAATACTTGAGGTGAATCTATTTAAAATGGACGGCTTAATAAGGAGGCCAATACGGTGGTACTGAGGATGCAAATATGGTAATCCTATGAATAGTTGGATTTCCAGGCTGAAAATTGTGTGGTCAATCAGAGTTCTTTACAGCTCGAGGATCTTCTCCTGGTTAGACATCTACCAAGGTTTCTCAATGAAGGATGGCTTGCAAAGTCTAGTTTCACGGACCTCTTTGTACTCAATCTCAGGCAAAGGAATCAGTAAAGCATTTGTTCTGGGATTTCAAGACGGCCAAGAGTGTATGGAATTGGTTAGTTACCAAATGTCTATATCCAAATGCGTATGGAATTGGTCAGATTCACAGGATAGCTGCCTTATGGGTTGGTTGCACCTATGTAAGCATAAGTCATCTAATTGAAATATGGCATTGTATCCGGACGGTAACTTTATTTGCCTTGTGGAAAACGAAGTGCACATTGGTGTTCCATGGTCCCCTGATAAAAAATGGTGTCTTCAGAATTATCCCACACTGAGGCCAATCTTAGGAGTCTTAGGAGAGATGTGAGAGGCCTTAATGCTGCTTTGCAACCAAACCTCATATAATGTAACACATTTTACACTTGCAGATGTTGTCCAAGTCTCTGTGGTCACTATACCTATTTTTGGTATTTTACATAATTACGGGCATGTTAGTAATCATTCCTTGCTCTTCCATCATCAATAAGAGGATTTTGCTAAAAACCAACCCAAAATAAAGTTCATTGGATAAAAAGGATTGCAACATACCTGTAATCCATTTGGAGAGCCTTTTGGTGTCAAGACTTCTGCACGCTTAGTGGTCTCCTCTATCGTATCAGGGCTAAAGATGCGGACAGCTGCAAGACTGTTTGCATTCTTGAGAAAGAAGAATTTGTGCGAGTCATTGTCAAAGGGAGCGTTCAAGAAAACATCCGTATTATTATACCTATTCAGTACATGTTTCAGCAGAGAAGGCCCTGTAAGCTCAAACCTCCTCGCTCCACCTACTAAACATATGGCAATCCGGGGATGACTCTTCTCCTCTCCGTTCTTGGTGGGCATTTTTGGCTGTTGGCTTGAGATCCCAGCTTTCATAAGACCCACAAAACCTGCCAAGCCCATCAGAATTAGCCACCACAAGCATCGCCTGAACCTGAAATTCTGTAATTTGACCAACCAATCTCCCATCCTGCTTCTCAGATTAGAGCTTATGCGGAAATTTCTTGTGCATTGTTCGCCTATGCCGCTTTAAATAATTTTTAACTTACTCCTTTATCTCGTCACATCGGACTTTGTAGCAGACAAAGTAACTCCAATTCAGATCGTCCCACAGAGCTCACTGACATTTCGTACGCTTTGTAGTAGATGAAGTAACTGCAGTTCAGACCGGGCCACACAGCCCACTGTTCTTTTGGCATGGATAAATGTACAACGTTTGGATTAGGCTTATTACTAACAAGGCTGCCATGGCAGCCTATACCTGACTCTATGCAGCTATAATAAAATAAAATAATAGTTGTATTGAATCCATCGCATGTGTCGAGATGAATTACAAATTCATTTGTTGAATATGGCAGGCAAGCGTAATCTCATTAAAGGACGTTGAGCCTCATCTCATTAAATAATGTTGAAGATCCTTCCGCAGCCGTTGAAGATCCTTCCACAGCCACGGCAATAAAAGATGCATTTGAACAACTAATCACAATTTAGAAGAATGTTTTAAAATAATTAAAAAAATCAAATTGTAATGTTATACCTTTAAAAATGCTCAAAATTATTTTAGTCAAACCCCAGCTAATAGAGGATCAATAGCATATCCAATACTATATACCACCCCAAGCGGCAGGTATAATAACCAATATCCCTTCACATTATTTTGAATGATCTTAAAAAAACCCAATTTCATAAAACATTTAGATTATACATTGTAAAACGCTCAAACTAAATTTGTAATATAAAAATCAAACTTATATTTAAGTTTAACCCTTAAAAAAATTGTGAAAAAAAAAATACAAATGCCATCAACTTTGAATTGTACAAAATATTATATTATTTTATTTTAACACTCAAATAATTGTGAAAGAAAAAGTACAATTGTCATAAATATTATTTTATTTTATTTAAATGTGCCTAGGAAAGGTACTCATTCAATGAGAACAACTAAAAAAAATGCATATCCATGCCAAAAAAGAAAGGGTTATTTATTTAACAAGATGGGCCCCCAGCTTTTGACAATATATATAAAAAAAACAAGAAATATTTATTACAATTACATTGGGGGAAGTGAAGGGAGCAATAAGACTTCAAAGTTTTTGGCCAATAAAATATCACATAAATGAGATTTAAAATTTAAAATAAATAATTATTTTTTGAAACTTTAGATAAAGGGGTGTATATTTTATGGTCAACTATGAATTAATAGAAAGTCAAGCCTAACTCAAAGCAATATACCATGCCTATCGGCATGTATAATAAGTGTCAGCGATGAGTACGTACATAGAGAAGCTTTAATAATTATTGGGTTGGTCATCAGTTTTAAATTTTTACAGAAGAAATTGGCATAGACTTAATTGGAGTGGGCTAACTTGGTAGCAATCTCTAGTTATTTTTTAGGAAGGTTTTTTTTTGTTGTCTGGTTTTAAATTTTTTGTCAATCTAGAATTTTGATCAATTTTCTAAGCATTTGAGTTGGTTTAAAATGGGGCAAAACCCTTGTTGTTCTGAAATGCATGGAACTTTGATCCATGCGTAACTCAGATTATCCCTGAAAATCTGGTTGGAACCCAAATTTTTTGCCTAAAAAACGGGTCCTGTTTGGTCCTCGGTTAGCCTACTTTGACTTAATTTATATCTATATGACACAGATGGTATATCGACATCAACATTAATTTTAGTTGCAGAAGACAAAAAAATTTGTCCCCTTGGCCTTTGGGTCTCCTCCAATTGTAGAATTTGACATCCTACAATATGTTTTTTTTTTTTAAGTATTTGACATGAGGATACAAAATCCACACTTCAATATTTACGATTATAAAAAGTCTGAACTTGTCATATCCACGTTTCACTTAAAAAAGCTTGCTCCTCATAAATTCTAAGTATTAATTTTTTTATTATAAACCCAGGTTTCACTAAAAAAAAAGCTTACTCTTCATAAAAATTCTAAGTATTTAATTTATCATTATAGATATAGTGTGTAATCTATCTAGGTTGGGCAGTGATAGAGGTTGGAGATAGGTTTATTGGAAAAATAAATATAACAATAAAATAAATTTAATTACTTCCACACTCAAGATTTGCATATAGTATTAATAGTTAATTTAACCCATATATTGGAGAAAAGTATGGATTCATCCTTCCTTAACACACAAAAATGTTTTTCCTTAAGCCATCCCTAAATTTGACATGCATGAATATGCTTAAAACTAAATCACGTCATTTCCTCTCTAGGCTTGATCTCCTCTCTTTAAGGATGCATAAAAAAAAGTTGCAATCTACCAAACATCGTGACACATTATGACGCACATCGTGACAAACATTTACAAACATCGCAACATGTCAAACATAGTAATGTTGCAATCTACCAAACATAGTAACGTCGCAATGTGATTGATCTAAAAATGAAGAAGACTTGTATTCTTGAAAATATTTGCAAGTTTTAATTCAAGTGTTCTTATGCAAATGGATCAATTTTGCAAACACAACTTTTATAGAAATAATATATTCAAGATGCATATAAACAACAACAAATAACAGTGAACAGAAAACACATAACACAGCAAATGATAAAGGAGTTCACCCCTCTCTTGGGCTACATCTCCTGGTCCAGCTTCTAATGGATCTTTTGTATTATTTGCTCAAAGTGCTAAAATATGTGCTTTACAATGCTCAAAATGCCAAATAGATAGCTCCAATGGCTTCATAACGTTCAAAAACCCCTAGCTGGGCTTTCTCGGCACCTCGTTTGGCCAAAAATAGAAGAAGATAGGCTTCCTGAAAGTTCCCCTTCAAACTTGTTGTCTCTGGATCACCAAAATGCACCTCCTCCTCCTCAACCTAGCCCCCACGCGCATATATGTGTTAAAACCCAGCACCGGGCGCAACTGCACAAACGATGCGAACTGTAGGACGGTTACGCGCTAGCCCTTAACCGCCAAGGCCCGTGGACACATGGGTCACCACATGACCGCATGCATATACAAACATGGGTTAAGTTTTTAAACCATATA
>SNQJ01S0019326.1:25097-39678 GCA_010110895.2 Picea sitchensis | reverse complement strand
ATCATATTGAAGAACATAATATAGAGAAAGAGATTTCTAAACAAAATGAAATGCAAGATTTGATGCAAATCCCAGTCATCAATAGTGAATACTACTACATCAAGGAATTTATGAATACCTCAATATTCACCAAAGAAAAACTATTGGATTTTAAGAATGATGTTATAACTACATTTGAAGTGATTAGTATGGAACCAACAAATAGTCTATATATTGAAGTTACTAGGGATGTTCTTGACCAGCTTGAATACACAGTTATGTGAACTTTTGAAGAGTTGGATAAAAATCAAAAGAAAGATATGTTGCTACTACAACAGTTAGATCAATCTAACCATGAAGAGCATGAACAAAAGTTTAAGCTAGAAAACAAAGAAAAAGAGTTCAAAAGTTTGAAAACTGAAGTTGCTAATCTAACAGTAGAGATGGAAGAATTAAAGACACGTGAAAATAAAATAAAAGAAGTATTAAAATAAATAGAAGAATTGGTTAACAGTCTAAAATCTCAACTTGAGGAAACTAAAGAAAGTGAAGAAGTCCTGAAGATCTAGTTAACTAGGAAAGAAAAATCTTACCACATGTTGGAATTGGAAATCATGAACTTCAAAAAGATAAATGAAAGTACTAATGCATATCTAATGACTCAAATTGAAGAAGCTAATAAAAAGGAAGAAGCCCAGAAAATCCAATTAACTAAAAAGGAAGAATCATACCAAATGTTGGAATTAGAAGCCGTCAACCTGAAAAGGATTCAACTAGAAAACGAGGAAGAAATCAAAATATTGAAAACTAAAGTTTTTTATCTAACAAAATATATGGAAGAATTAAAGACATATGAAAAAACTATTAAATGCAAATAAGTCTTGGATGATACAGAATAAATAGTCATCAATCTAAAGACTCAACTTGAACATACTAAGAAAGTGGAAGAATCCCTGAAGATTTAGTTAACTAAAAAGGAAGAGACATGTCACATGTTGAAATTGGAAATAGTCAATCTCAAAAAGATGGATGAAAAGACAAATAAATATGTCAAATTCCATAATAGCTTAGCTATCCTAGATAAGATTTGGAACAGTCAAAGATCGGTTGATGACAAAACTGGTCTTGGATACAATAAAAAGGAAGACAGCGACAAATGGAGCACCATTTACAAACATGAGAAAATATCATCCTTCTCAAAAGGAAAAGGTGCAATTACAAAGAAATTACAAGTCGTAAATTTTGTTAAGGAAGGAGGCTATAGAAGTAAAAAGGAAGAAGAAAATCAAAAGACATATCTCTGAAGCCAAAATAAATTCAAGAAGGGAAACACCTTTAATGGCTATTGTTTTTCTTGTCATAAATTTGACCATAAAGCAATATACTGCAAGAAACTAGAGAAAGGATATGCAGGAAAATCCATAAACTCAATTAGAGGTTGGAGATGAAATTTTGTTGGGCACACAACAAAATGTTGTCATACAATGAGATGTTACCATTGTGATAGGTTTGGGCACAAATCCCAAAGCTACAAGAGTTCAAAAAGTCAATCCTTAAATAAGTCATTCAAGTCAGGGAGAAAACCTAATAAAATTTGGAAGAAGAAAGGAGATGACAAATCTCCAAAAACACAATTAGAAGGAAACGGTCCAAAAAGCAGAATATCTCATAGAAAGATATGGAGAAGAAAATTTGAAGGAGAAAGCAAGAAATATGATGTTACACCTGAAAATGAAAAAAATAATAACAAGAAAATGATGGGTGAAGGTCCTAATAAGGAATATGAAATAGATCAAGCTCAAGAAAGGGAAGTCCCTATAGAAGAATATGACACAGTCATGATGATGTCATACTCTTTTAGACAAAGAAAGAAAAATCATTTATAGGGGGATTTGTAGAATACAAGGAGAAAATGGACAAAGGAGAGCATCACCTTAGGGGGAGTATAACCTCAGAGGGAATACGAAAATATCATTTTTGTCATTTTTTTAAAAAGAGGAGAAGAGAAAAAGTAGCACAAAAGTTCAAGGGGTATCAAACAACAAAGATCAATTGATACTAGCAAATATCAATTGATAAAAAAATTGGTATTAAATCAATTAGTATCAATCTTCAATTGATATTCCTATGAAATATCAAAGAGGATTGATAAGCAAATCGAAAAGATCAGTAAGATTCATACTCTTGTTCTATTTGACAAAGGAAAGTCAGTAAAAACTCAGGGGGAGTATTTTGGTTATCAAATAAGAAAGTAATTAGATTAAGGTTTAAAAGACTTGATCACTACAAATTGGTATCACCACAAGTTAGTATCAAGAATACTACTTATTTAAACACAAATATCCCAATGGACCGAGATTAATAGTTAGTAATTTCACAGAGGGAGAAAAATAGTCAGAGCCTCACTCTTTGTCATTGATGTCAAAGGGGGAGAGAAGAAGTAAAACAAAGTTAAGCAGAAAACAAATTTGCTGTCAGATAGAAAATACTATTAGTGGTATGGGGAACAAAGGTATGAAATCATTTTTGTTTTACATATATGTTTCCCTCAATGATAAAGGGGGCGATTGTTGGAATTATTGATTGTGTGTTTTCATTGATGGCAACATGAGTCAAACATGTACAATAATCAGAGAAAAGGAAGATCACCTTGTGGCAGAAGAAATTTGTGATCACTATTGATCACGATAGGATCAACATTGATCCTATGATTATAAATCTCAAGAGAGGTATCATAGAGAGAATCCATGTATAGAAGGAGTAACAAAGCACAAGGAATTAAGAGCTCAGGAGGGTTAGTGACTGAATATCAGTGCATAAAAGAATGCACAAACAATTATTAAAAACTCAAGAGAAATAACGATGAACATATTAGAAGGAAGATATGTTAATCGAAGCTCAGGAGAGATGGCGCATTTGAAATAACACCGGAGACAAAGTTCTGTGAGTAAAGAAAACATTTATAAAGGATCACGCAAACGAGAGTCATTCATCCACAATTCGGATGCAAAACCCGTCCGTCGGATCATAGAGGTAACTTGCGTAAATAAGAGAAGAATCGTGGCCATTTGTTGAAGATTTGGGAATGATTTAGATTGTGATATACATATTAAATCTAGACCATCATATCGACTACTAAGAGTCATGGACCGTCGATCGTGGAAATCATGTATGCATTGTTAGCTCGACATTGACCACTTCAGATAATATCTAACTGAAGGAATTTAAGCCGAACCTGAAGATCCGAAGCAAAAGTAAGACGTTAGATCTAAGGATCACTTTGAGATCAATGATAGCCATCGGATTAGGGTTGCGTAGCAGTAGTCAATTCTGGTGATGACCACTTCGATGAAAAGGAGTTTGAATTGAACCAGAATTCCTGAAGCCCGAATTCACGAAGAAACACAACCATCTGATCTAAGGAATACTTCATGAAATATCCTGACCATTGGACAGAGTAAAGTGGAAGGATAGGATAAGAAATGCCAAAGGCCTGAGATTCTGAATAACAAAATTCCTGACAATCGTTGGATTGTGTTAATATTTTCGGGTTAAAGAAGGACCGTTATATGAATTCAAGTAACTCGAGGTTTATTCTTCAGGGAATCTCGCTCCGTGAGAATTAGGAAGTGGTAAAAGCGAATAAACCGAAGTCCCAAAGGCCGAAATGAATATGGGCCATTGACCTAGAACTGATCACATTCGTTGGATGAATCCAAGTGGAAGGATAGCGTAAGCACTTCCATGCCGACCATTTCGACGTTGACCACTTCAGTGAAAAAAGGATTTAGAACATGTAATTTCACCCGAAGGTTGGAGCTCCGCAGTCACGAAGTAAGACACATGGCACACACATTAAGAGACCATGTCATCATAGTCCACAATACCACGCCAGCAAGGACATGTGGCACAATCAGATGGTGACAAGTTTCAAGGTCTAGTTGGCAATTTAGGTATACGAAAGTCAAGAATCTAAGTGACACATGGAAACCACTCGGCTAGTGCCATATCAACAGTGACGTTAGCAAGCTATGTCACTCTGGGAGTATGTCCTTCAAGGATATCCAGTTTCTACTACCAACAAATACCCGAAGTGTTGAAGGCCGAAGTTAATGATGGTCTTTGATCTAAGATATTTCGAGCATTCTCGACCATTAATCAAGTACAATGGAGGAATAAAGTAAGCGTAAATCACAAAGTAACGCTAATCATTGATCTAATTTGGGATAATTCTCTACCGTTGATCAAGTACAGTGGAAGGCTAGAGTAAGTGTAAATAACGAAGTAATGCTAACTGTTGATCTACTTCGGGAGCATTCTCAACCATTGATCAAGCATAGTGGAAGGATAACGTAAGCGGAGGCGTTAACCGATAGCAAGCTGTCACCACTGCTTTATGACTTATTCGGTAGGTTATCACTCTGGAGGAATTGAACTACTTCAGAGTTCTAGTAACCTGGAGTCCTGGAGTACCGAAGCTCCGAAATAAGATCTGGATCGTTGAAGTTTATGGACACACGTCAACTCAAGATTAATAGAGTATACACACTTCAGTGAAATTTAGTTCAAGAGAATTGGAAGTTTATAAAAATAATAAACTCTCAAAGGCAGGAAGTACCAGAGGAAATGAAAATCGTCCATCTCACGATTGAATCCAAGCCATTAGATAAGGATAAGAAAATTGTGAGAAATGAGTCTTTTAAAAAGAATGATCAGACCATTGATACAAAATCGTGATCAACGATGAGGATTAAAACCATGAATTGAAGTTTCACAATATATAACACTCCGGAAGATATCACTTCGGAGATAACAAGATTTGGTGAAGAGAAGAAAAGTTCTAGAGTGTCGAAGCCCAAAGAACACGGTCCCAACACTAGAAATATGGAGGCTAAAAAGAAAAAAGGGGAAGAATTCTGAAGCACAAAAAATTGGTCTCATGATAGAGGAATAAGGGTGAAAAAAGAGGCAACACTTAAAAACATTGTTTGAAGGAAGCGTCTCCGCAAAACTCGATTTCTGCAACATTTGCAGTGATAGGTTTTTAACTAGAACAAAATAAATATAAAACAAGGGATTTGAAGTCTTTAAATCAAACAATTAATGATAATAATAATAATATAAATTATTATTATTAATTCAAATGAAGAGGTGTATGAAGAGGTGTAATGGTTCAAACAAAGGGACATAATTCTTCAAACTCATACATATTGGGAGACTATATAAACAAAGAAGTATGGTGAACAAAAGGGTAGTTGAATTTGTTGAAGTATATATATTTATATATAATGGATTGAATGAAGGTTCATTCTATCAGGTTGGTTTCTATTTACAAGTTGGGTCTTGTATGAGGATTGGATTCCTCACATCTCAGTTGGATCTGGGGTCAACAAGATGAGACTTGTTATGAGGTTTGAGTTCCTCATTTCTCAACTGGATTTGAGAACTAAAAGATGGGTCTTGTAACAGAGAGTCGAGCATCTCATAATTGTTTGAAGATGAAGATTGATCTTATTTATTCATTCAAGTTAAATAAATAAATAAAATATTTATTCTTTTATATATTGGTTGAGAAATTGAAATAAATATATGTTGTTCAATTAATTTATGAAAAGTGGAAAACTGTCCAAAGTTTTGTGACATTGATTCACCCCCCCTCTCAATGTTAAGTGTACAGTTCAACAGGTTATTGGGGAAGCTTGGTCGAGATGTATGACACTTTTGCTTATGTGTTCTATCTAGATTTAGGCCAATATAATTGATACTCCATCTTAGTCCAACAAAGGAAATGATAGGATGGAAGATGGAAGTAGGTTAGGAAGGAAGGATGCTTCGATTTTGATAGAGAATATTGATTTGGGATTGGATGTGCCACAATTGATTCCTCACTTGGTTCCTACCATGTTTAAAACCCTCTTTTGATTGCCTTTTGATATTTTAAGTGTGATAATGAGTTATTGATGAATTATTGTAATTTTGTTCGTTAGGATTATTAAATGATGCATTTACTTGATCTGTTGTCTTGCATTCCTTGGTGTGATCATGCTAGAACTATGCGCTAGAGATAGTGGTTGTTTATTGTTAGTACATGCATAAGATATGTGCCTACTAGCTACGCACACATACCTTGCACATGTACACTAGTATAATTAATTAATGTATTAATTATTAGACTAGATTATTAACTATTTAATTGAATCATTTAATGACTATGTAAATTATATTGCAAACAAAAATATCTAGTAGCATTAAATACATTCTTTGAATTTGATTGTTGGTTGATCTGATTAATTAAATGAGTATGGTGGGTGGCCATGTACATTTTGGGGAATATTGTCAAGTTGCATTTATAAGATAGCATGAGAAGAAAGACTTTGCATTTTATTTAGTGTTATTTTATGTAAATCATTTATATTTTAGTTTAGTTTAACTTTTCCCAAAAATCTAGAAGAGGGAGGTTGATGGCTAAGAATGAGGGTGGTTGAGGATACTTTAGGAAGTGGGCATGGAAACTTGATAAATAGGAAGAGGAAGTGATGATGGAGGGGAGGTTGATAGTTTGGAGAGATTGAGAGGTTGGATAGTTCTTGAAAGATATATTTCTTGTGATAGTCTTCTTAGAGCATATGTGCTTTGTTGTTCTTGGAGTCACGGGCATGGAGGGCCAAGAAACTGAAAAGTTTCTTGGAGCTAGGAAGTCGTCTAGGATCCTAGTTGGCTGGGAGGATTTCGTTGTTTCACTCTAGGCAAGTGGAAAAATAATGCTTGGAATCATCTTCCTACTACTAACATGACTACATTGCAAATGGGCATCTTCAATAGACTAGGTAGGAGGTATTTTACTTGTTATATTTTGTTATGTTCTATTTAAATATTTTAATCGTAAAGTTAAAGTCTTATTTATCTCATCCTCTTATTTATATTCGTGTATTTGGATTCAAATTTGGAATATTCAGCATTTGAAAAATTGCAAAAGAGTTATGAATATGTTGTGGGTTATTCCATAGATGATAGAAAAAAAAAAAACTACACTTAATGTTTTTGTGTATAAGTTAACAAATGTTATTTCATAGCCTCTCATGGAGAGGCATTACACTCAACTAGAATTATAGCATTTTAAAAAGGATTATTGGGGGATGCAAATCTTATTATGGGCTAGAAAACAATTGTAAATCAGTCGATATTTGGATATGGGATAAGAAGAAACTCCTCTTTGAGACTCTTGTTACGCCTATTATTCTATATGGATGCGAAGTCTGGGGATGCAATAGCTCTCATGAATTCTAGAGAAAAATAGAGAAAATCCAAAAGAATTTTATAACCTATAATCTCAAAATTAAAGGAAATATGCCCTATCCCATCCTCCTCTTAGAGACAAACCTTTCCTACATTGAGAGCACGACTATGAATAGATACCTAATGTATAAGAACAAGTTAAACAACATGGAAGACAAGAGGATTCCTAAAATTGATTCAAAATACAGTCGTAACCACCTTCGACTCAAGCGAGGATGGCATAAAGATGCTCAGTCTTGGCTAAGATATTGGGGAATCATGGAAGACACAATTTTTTAGAATAAGGATAATATTAAAAATATCATTAAATCAAAATTCAAAGAGAAAATGTGGTGTGATAAAGAGTTGGAGGAAAAAATAAAATTAAGGTATTATAAGGATGTAATCAACCCTAATCTAGAAGTTCAAAATTATCTCTCTATTTTGACCAGTGTAAAGAAAAAAATGTGCCTTGCTAAGATAAGAACAAATTCTCACGAGCTCCATAGTGAAATTGGCGTTGGTCAATTCCTAAAACGCCATTGGATGAAAGAGTGTGTCACCTTTGTGACACTAAGAAGGTTGAAGATGGAAAAACACTTTCTCTTAGATTGTCCAGCCTATACCCAGATTAGATCTCAATTTCAAAATATTTTTCGCACTACCAACCTCCCTAACCTTTTAACTCAACAAAACCATGGTGACCTTGGAAAGATTCTCTCAATGCTTTTCGAGCACATAATTTTTTTTATAAAGAATTGCAAGTAATCCCTTACCCGCTTAAGGTCTGATAGACCAATTCGATCACAATGGATGTTAGTCATTATCATCATCATCATTACATTAATGTAATAATTTATTATTAATGTATTACAATATCATTGTATTAATACTTTATTAATGTATTAATACTTTAGTAATGTATTTATTAATGCATTTAATGTATTAAATGTATGAAATGTAGTTTTTTATATTATTATTGTAATAATGTATTATTAATGTATTACTTCATTAGTGTATTAATACTTTAGCAATGTATTAATTAATTAATACATTACCTTATTAATGATTGTAGTCTAACTGTTCTATGTTTTGGCCCTTTTCAGGGGATATTTTTGGTTTACTTTTGTTCGTAATCTCGTCATAATTTGTTTGATTTTCATATTTGGGTAGGCAAAACTGTATAATCGGAGTGCTCCAGAGGTTTTTTAGCATGTTGAATCCATTTATGCATTCAAAAATGCAATTTAAACAAAAAAAAAAATGTGATTTTGTCTAGATTTATATCATCAATTTCTAACAAAAATGGTCAAAACATAGAACATTTAAACAAAGCCTTATTAATATATCAATTAATTAATACATCGCATTTATTTTTTATTTTTTATTTTTTATTTTTATTTTTATGGTGGGGGAATTGACAACTCATGGTTCTCGTACTCGCGTGACACTTGGTCGATACTCGTCCGCTACCCATATACCCCAAAGTGCGTCACACATCCTGCAAGCATGGAACATAGATAAATCAAGGTGAGAATCGAACTTGAGACCTCATTTACACAATTCCTTCCATTTACACGGCACATGCCAATCGGTCTACATCCCTGCAGGCACATTACATTATACATTAATGTACATTAATACTTTAATTTATACATTACATTAATGTATTAATGTCATTCATCATCATGACCATAAGAAACCATGACCATGGTCAACCATGGTCATTTTCAATAAATGTATTAATACTTTAATAATTAATTTATTAATGTATTATTACTTTAATAATATATTATTTTATTTGTGTGTTAATACTTTCACAATGTATTAATTAATTAGTACATTACATTATTAATGTATTAATAATTTAATATGTTATATTATATATTAATGTATTAATACTTTATTAATGTATTTATTAACACATTTAATGTATTCATTGATGTTGTTTAATATATTATTAAAGTATTACTCTATTAGTGTATTAATACTTTCACAATGTATTAATATATAAATTAATTAATACATTACATTAATATATAAATTAATTAATACATTACATTATTAATGTATCAATCAATTAATATGTTAATTTATACACTAATGTAAATTAATACTTTGATTTATACATTACATTAATACATTAGTGTATCATTACATTATTAATGTTTCATTAACGTTACATTACATTATTAATGTATCAATCAATCAATGTATACTTTAAAGTATTGATACATTATTATTGTATTAATAGTTTAATATGCTACATTATACATTAATGTATTGGTACTTTAATTTATACATTACAGTAATGTAATATTGTATTACAAAATACATTAAGGTCAATGTATTATTACTTTAGTAATGTATTTATTAATGCATTTAATGTATTTAATGTGTTAATGCTTTTAATGTATTATTAATGTATTACTTTATTAATGTATTAATACTTTCGCAATGTATTAATGTATTAATTAATTAATACATTACATTATTAATGTATCAATCAATTAATACGTTACATTATACACTAATGTAAATTAATACTTTAATTTATACATTACATTTATACATTATTATTATATATTACATTAATGTATTAATTAATTAATACATTAATGGTCGTCCCCAAGGCATGTCAACCATTAACTAGCAACAACCACTTTATAAAAGTGATTGATATATGTCAATCAACGCCATTTTCCACCTTTCCAAACTAATGGTGTCGATCAACGTACATCAACCACTTTTATAAAGTGGTTGTTGCTAGTCTATATATAATATCATGGATTATCTTTAAACATGATGATATGTTAGATTGCATCCATGTTGAATACTTTATACTTGTTATTTACATAATGCAGTGTATTTATCTTATTGCAATAATATACATATTCTTTAGTAAATATGGATCATTCAAAGCCTTCTTTGGGTTATTAAAAAAAAATTGTTAACTCATTTTTTCTTCTAGAGTATTGTGTCTTCTATATTATATTTTAATTGTTATTGACTTGTACATGTCATTACTTAAAGATAATTATTGTAAATTAATACTCCAACATGAATCATTACTCGAAGAGAATAATTGTTCATTGTAATTTATTAGTGCATTAAAATAACTATAAGTTATAATCTATTTAAACACCGAATTATGTAGTGTGTAATTTCTTATTAACTTTCAACTTCATAAACCCCCAAATAGGGTGATAGGGACGAGTGTCACATGAATTAAGAGGACATAAGGTGATGGGAGGGTAGGTGATAAATGTGAGGTGACACCTTAAGGTCATCCCTCATCCAAGGTGGTTTTTGGGATGAGATAGAAAAGAGGATTCCATGATGGCCTTGTACTTGAGTCAAGGGAATTCGAACCTCACATTCAATGTGATGATTAAAACCGCATGGAAGGAACTTTGGAAGGCATCATGATCTTTATTGGTTTTTTCCCTAATCCATATAGTTGAGAGGATTATAGTCGTCGACATTGAAATGGAGGAAAAAGATGCCAATATCCACTATTTGAAGTCACTATTACTTTGTTATCAGGTGAAACATGGACTCTGTAGGCCTAAATTCCTCCTTCATTACTTGTAGGCCTACGCCTAGGGACCCTAGTTACTTTGGTGACCAAAGGGAGTGAATAGGGAATGCACCACCTAGGAAAAGAGGCAAGGGAAGACCTCCAAATGTCCATAGTAAAAGGGGAAAATCCTCAATACCTCCATGCACTTATATACAATGTGGGGATATTAGGCATTTGGAAAAGGGGTTTGAGTCTAGGCATAAATAAGCCACTATGCAACAACTAGAAGTGATTGAAGACAAGGTCTTGCAACTGAGGTGTGTGCAACACTAAGAGCCAAACTATGGACGAATAGATAGAGAACAAAGTCCTAAACACAAGTATCTCATGTAGTATTATTAGCCAATATAAAAAAACTATGGACTTGTACTAAAATACCATGGAGGTGATTACATGTAGTATGAATGGCAATACTAAGTAGGATAACCCTCTCCTAGAGCACATCTAGGTATTCTCCAACTATTGGATGATAAGTATGACTCTCTCCAAGAAGAAAAATGTGGCCTACACACTTGTCTTACATGCTTAGACGGTAGACAAGACCATGGCTACAAGGCAACATAGGATAAATTGATATTACTAACTAGAGGCACCTCACAACATCCCATCTCCTTCAATGATGAGAAAGCTTGGCCAAGTTATTTTATTATTTTCTAATATAGCATTGGTCATGGACATAGGTCTAGGTCTAAGTTTTAAGATTCCCTATTTTTATTTAGGGAGCAACGAGCTTGTCCATTCAACGTGCTCATAAAAGACTGTATATGTCCATCTAGATTCTAAAAATTGAGACTAGCAAATTGATAGCCCTAAAAACAATGTGGTATATTTGCTTGTTTGAATGTTTGTTAGCTTTATCTTGTTATGTTTATAAACATGTGACCTCTCAACATGTCTATAACCTATTTTTTGTATATATAAATAGAAGGGGCCACTCTTACAAAAAAAACTTTCATTTACTAAAAGCATACTAGTCATTACTTAAAAGAGATACTTCATATGTTATGATTCTATATAAAGACCAAAGGATTATATTTTCTATTTATGTTATCTCTAGTAACTAACATAATACGATTCATTACTTAAATGTAGAAGAGATATATTGGGTGATGGAGTTATCTCTTCTCTTTCTTATCTCTCTAGGTACTTGTTGACCAAAATTTGGTCACCTATATGTTCCCGCTCTTGGAATGATAAAATATTTTGACATCAAAAGAAGAAAATTTTGGAACTCTTATAAGTTCATCGTATATCCCTTGGTATCAACTTCTCCATGCATTTTGCGGAATCAAAATGCGAGTTTCTACGATCGAGATATGCATAACTTTGACTAGAAGTCCAATGGAGATATTACAAGAAGAAATATGAAGAATGTTCTAAGTGTCATGTTCTCCTCTCCTTTCCCTTCACATATATTCATTATCTCATTCTATACTTAGTCATTTTTCTCATTGCTCTCATATTCCCCTTACTACTCTCCACACTTAACCATTTCTCCACTTCCCCCTCTCCATTCTTCTCCTTTCCATACTTAACCATTTTTCTCTTTTCCACTCTACCCCTACTACCTCTTTCATACTTAGTCTCATTTTCAAACTCTTCGCCTCTCCTCTCATCTTTCATACTCAACACTTAGAATTTTCACTCAACATCTCTCCCTCCATACTTTACCTCACTCTTCTCCCATATGCTCCACTAGTCTCCACACTTAAGTATTTTTTGAGACTTTTCCCTCATTTCCTCACTAGGTTTGCTGGTTGGCAGAATCATACATTCCCTCACCTCCTCACACTCCTTCACCTTCCAAACCGTTGTATACATATTACACTCTCTACCTTCGACACCTACATTTCTCTTCTTACCCCGCTTTTCTCATTCAACACTTTAACACTTAGAATATTTTATAAGTTTTTCGAGTCCGTGGGTTGGTGGAATTGTGAACTCATTCACCTCATCTCTCTCACCTCCACCAACCTGTCCCCGTAGCCTAAAACTCCCCCACTAACCTCTGTTGTTTACAAATCCCCCCCACTAACCCTTACGTCTGCTCTCCCATACTTACTCGTTATTCAAAAGAAATTTCCATTTAAACCATGGGCCAACAAGAGTAGGACACATGTCACCAATGAAATTATTACACATGGTAGTGTGTGAATGGTTCCACATGACAAATTACTATTTGGCATCCTATGGAGGAATGCCACATGGCATCCAATAAGAGCCTTACACATGACATCATACAAAGAGTGACATATGGAGCGATCTAATTGGATGACGAGGAAGCCAATAAATTTGTGACATGTGAAAGTGGATGGGTGGCTCATCAGTGCTCACTGGGAAAATTGGTGGTTGACTTGGCATGCAAAATTATTATTTTATTCAACAATTTTCTAAGGGCTAGTCTTGTGGCTCTCCACAATCTCTCTTTGTTTCTTACTAAGTGTGTTACCCACTTAGTATTATAAATGTTGAATTTTAAAGCATACCAATGCATGTGGGATGAGGATTTATGCCCAAAAGTCAAATTTCATGAAGAAAAGGATGAAGTTCATCCAAGGGCCCACATTTGCCCATCCATTTGATTGATGGTGGCTGAGTGTTAATCTTGTGGAGGCCATAACATGAGCTTCGAGTGTCGGAATCACCCAAACTTTATACTGTTGAAAAGGTATTTTGACATAGACGATGATGGTATAGGTTTAAAGTGCTAAAATTTGATACAGTTTTCCCAGAAATCAAAATATCAGTCAACTTCAATTTTTAATGGGCTTGCGTGACCACTGAACTTCATGAGCTCGTATCTTGATATCTAGGCAACAGATTTGTGCAAAATTTATATCATTGGAAAGATAAGACGATTAATATCACATAAGAAGTGGTTTCCATTGATAAAAAGTTGGTTTTCACTTCCATAAAATTTAAACATAGCCCCCCATTTAAAAAGAGATTAATTAAATTATGAAAATAAAAAATTAATTAATTTTTTATTATTAAAAATGAAAAGGGACCCATTTTAAATATGCTTATATTAATTATGTGAGTTCATTAATGAGGAATTAATAAGGCATTAATTAAAGGGAATGATTCAAGAAGAAACTTGTAAGAGAATTTCTAGAAGAAAGAAACTCTAACTACTCAAGTAGTTAGAAAATCTTATCTTAAAAAGAGAAGAGATGCTTCATCAAAGGTTCCAAGAATCATAATTATTAGAGGGGCAGTGAAGAAGATCACAGAAAGAATAAGGTACAACCATGAATACAAAACCAAGTTTCTGATCAAAGAAAAGCGATCTCCATCTTCTCCACTTTTTCTATTCTTCTACACCATCTCTCATAGTTTTGTGCTTGAGTCTTTGAATTGGGCACAAAGCTGAGTTCTTGAGTGTTCTTCTTGTATTATTCCAAAATATTTTTCATGTATGATCATGGAGTGTTTATAGCCATAAACATGACTGTCAGAACTTTTGTAATGAAGAATATTTTTCATGAATAAACTCCACAAAGAATTTATTCGGGGTTGATTTCGATTGTATATTGTAACTTTGAGTCTTAAGTATGAGGTATTTGGGATTGACTTATCAAATTATCTTTTGATCTTGATAGCAATACTCTTTTAAAATTCTTTGACATGAACGAATTGTTCTCTCCTATTTTTCGTGAAGAAGACATGGATGTATTTATACATGATTAAGAAAATTGTGTATGTGATGTTGATCACAAGGAAATTATGATGTTGAAGCCCTCC
>SNQJ01S0019326.1:0-25087 GCA_010110895.2 Picea sitchensis | reverse complement strand
TTATTTTCTAATATAGCATTGGTCATGGACATAGGTCTAGGTCTAAGTTTTAAGATTCCCTATTTTTATTTAGGGAGCAACGAGCTTGTCCATTCAACGTGCTCATAAAAGACTGTATATGTCCATCTAGATTCTAAAAATTGAGACTAGCAAATTGATAGCCCTAAAAACAATGTGGTATATTTGCTTGTTTGAATGTTTGTTAGCTTTATCTTGTTATGTTTATAAACATGTGACCTCTCAACATGTCTATAACCTATTTTTTGTATATATAAATAGAAGGGGCCACTCTTACAAAAAAAACTTTCATTTACTAAAAGCATACTAGTCATTACTTAAAAGAGATACTTCATATGTTATGATTCTATATAAAGACCAAAGGATTATATTTTCTATTTATGTTATCTCTAGTAACTAACATAATACGATTCATTACTTAAATGTAGAAGAGATATATTGGGTGATGGAGTTATCTCTTCTCTTTCTTATCTCTCTAGGTACTTGTTGACCAAAATTTGGTCACCTATATGTTCCCGCTCTTGGAATGATAAAATATTTTGACATCAAAAGAAGAAAATTTTGGAACTCTTATAAGTTCATCGTATATCCCTTGGTATCAACTTCTCCATGCATTTTGCGGAATCAAAATGCGAGTTTCTACGATCGAGATATGCATAACTTTGACTAGAAGTCCAATGGAGATATTACAAGAAGAAATATGAAGAATGTTCTAAGTGTCATGTTCTCCTCTCCTTTCCCTTCACATATATTCATTATCTCATTCTATACTTAGTCATTTTTCTCATTGCTCTCATATTCCCCTTACTACTCTCCACACTTAACCATTTCTCCACTTCCCCCTCTCCATTCTTCTCCTTTCCATACTTAACCATTTTTCTCTTTTCCACTCTACCCCTACTACCTCTTTCATACTTAGTCTCATTTTCAAACTCTTCGCCTCTCCTCTCATCTTTCATACTCAACACTTAGAATTTTCACTCAACATCTCTCCCTCCATACTTTACCTCACTCTTCTCCCATATGCTCCACTAGTCTCCACACTTAAGTATTTTTTGAGACTTTTCCCTCATTTCCTCACTAGGTTTGCTGGTTGGCAGAATCATACATTCCCTCACCTCCTCACACTCCTTCACCTTCCAAACCGTTGTATACATATTACACTCTCTACCTTCGACACCTACATTTCTCTTCTTACCCCGCTTTTCTCATTCAACACTTTAACACTTAGAATATTTTATAAGTTTTTCGAGTCCGTGGGTTGGTGGAATTGTGAACTCATTCACCTCATCTCTCTCACCTCCACCAACCTGTCCCCGTAGCCTAAAACTCCCCCACTAACCTCTGTTGTTTACAAATCCCCCCCACTAACCCTTACGTCTGCTCTCCCATACTTACTCGTTATTCAAAAGAAATTTCCATTTAAACCATGGGCCAACAAGAGTAGGACACATGTCACCAATGAAATTATTACACATGGTAGTGTGTGAATGGTTCCACATGACAAATTACTATTTGGCATCCTATGGAGGAATGCCACATGGCATCCAATAAGAGCCTTACACATGACATCATACAAAGAGTGACATATGGAGCGATCTAATTGGATGACGAGGAAGCCAATAAATTTGTGACATGTGAAAGTGGATGGGTGGCTCATCAGTGCTCACTGGGAAAATTGGTGGTTGACTTGGCATGCAAAATTATTATTTTATTCAACAATTTTCTAAGGGCTAGTCTTGTGGCTCTCCACAATCTCTCTTTGTTTCTTACTAAGTGTGTTACCCACTTAGTATTATAAATGTTGAATTTTAAAGCATACCAATGCATGTGGGATGAGGATTTATGCCCAAAAGTCAAATTTCATGAAGAAAAGGATGAAGTTCATCCAAGGGCCCACATTTGCCCATCCATTTGATTGATGGTGGCTGAGTGTTAATCTTGTGGAGGCCATAACATGAGCTTCGAGTGTCGGAATCACCCAAACTTTATACTGTTGAAAAGGTATTTTGACATAGACGATGATGGTATAGGTTTAAAGTGCTAAAATTTGATACAGTTTTCCCAGAAATCAAAATATCAGTCAACTTCAATTTTTAATGGGCTTGCGTGACCACTGAACTTCATGAGCTCGTATCTTGATATCTAGGCAACAGATTTGTGCAAAATTTATATCATTGGAAAGATAAGACGATTAATATCACATAAGAAGTGGTTTCCATTGATAAAAAGTTGGTTTTCACTTCCATAAAATTTAAACATAGCCCCCCATTTAAAAAGAGATTAATTAAATTATGAAAATAAAAAATTAATTAATTTTTTATTATTAAAAATGAAAAGGGACCCATTTTAAATATGCTTATATTAATTATGTGAGTTCATTAATGAGGAATTAATAAGGCATTAATTAAAGGGAATGATTCAAGAAGAAACTTGTAAGAGAATTTCTAGAAGAAAGAAACTCTAACTACTCAAGTAGTTAGAAAATCTTATCTTAAAAAGAGAAGAGATGCTTCATCAAAGGTTCCAAGAATCATAATTATTAGAGGGGCAGTGAAGAAGATCACAGAAAGAATAAGGTACAACCATGAATACAAAACCAAGTTTCTGATCAAAGAAAAGCGATCTCCATCTTCTCCACTTTTTCTATTCTTCTACACCATCTCTCATAGTTTTGTGCTTGAGTCTTTGAATTGGGCACAAAGCTGAGTTCTTGAGTGTTCTTCTTGTATTATTCCAAAATATTTTTCATGTATGATCATGGAGTGTTTATAGCCATAAACATGACTGTCAGAACTTTTGTAATGAAGAATATTTTTCATGAATAAACTCCACAAAGAATTTATTCGGGGTTGATTTCGATTGTATATTGTAACTTTGAGTCTTAAGTATGAGGTATTTGGGATTGACTTATCAAATTATCTTTTGATCTTGATAGCAATACTCTTTTAAAATTCTTTGACATGAACGAATTGTTCTCTCCTATTTTTCGTGAAGAAGACATGGATGTATTTATACATGATTAAGAAAATTGTGTATGTGATGTTGATCACAAGGAAATTATGATGTTGAAGCCCTCCCTCAATCTTTTCAAATGTTTAAAGACTTTTTGTTGCATACATAGATCAGATTAGGTTATTGAAGAACCATATCATTTAATAATTTCAAGCAATAAAGATCTAGGGTTTGATGCCTTAGCATTCTCCTAATCCAAGATATCACACACACACACACACACACACACACACACACATATATATATATATATTATCCAAAGAGAAGTACCACCTCTCTAAAAACGCAGGGGGATTCATATCCTCGTGAGATTTATAACAATACTAACATGATATGAATAATTACTTAAAAGACAAATGTTGTAAATTAAAAGTGATGTGTTCAAATATCACATTGTGACATGATGCTCGTTGTGAGTCGTTTGTTAAATTTCATGATCATCATGAGATTGTTGACAAAGCCTTGATTTTTTGCATAATCTATTTTACCTTGGGTGCCATCCTCGAAATGAGAGAAGTGCCCAACTAGTTTCCCTAACAACTTAATTAAATTAAAATAATATAACCTAACCTTTTAGAAAGTAATGCCTTTTCTTTATTTTTATTTTTATTTTCACATAATGCATTTCCGATGGAAATCCACTCGACACTTCCCCTCATTCCGAGAATCATACACTTCCCCTTATTCCAAGAATAGTACCCTAGGTAAACCAGATTCTTCAAGACTCAAGGCCAAGTCAACATCTCAACAAAAATTGCTCAGGTAGAGTATAAATTTTTTCTTCTAACCCACTCAACTCATATACAATTGACATGTTTTTTCTTTATAATTAGTTATAATTTAATTTGCATTAACACTTTCTCTCATCTTGTTAAAAATTAAATCATTTTTTTTAAATCACCCATTGCATTTAATATTTAATATTAAAAAATAAGATTTTACCTACCCAGATTCTTTAAGGCTCAAGGCTAGGTCAACAACTTAACAACAATAGACCTACTAAGAATATAAATGTCATAAAGTGGGATTTAAAATCATACAAGGGAAAAAACAATTTTTTTTCTAAATCACTCAAACTATATCTATTTGACATATCTTTTCTTCTGACCTAATGGTCAAGAACATGTGTTTCCTCCTAAGAGGTCATAAGTTCAAATCTAGAGTGGGTAGGGTATGTAAACCTTTGTAGACTTTAGTAGTTAAAATTCAATCATGGCCATAAATTAAATTTGACCCAATTGGAGTCATATTTATATTTCCTTAGAGTGGGG
The DNA here is from genome assembly GCA_010110895.2 of Picea sitchensis. Taxonomy (NCBI): domain Eukaryota; kingdom Viridiplantae; phylum Streptophyta; class Pinopsida; order Pinales; family Pinaceae; genus Picea; species Picea sitchensis. The sequence goes on along the minus strand of SNQJ01S0019326.1, from coordinate 20,783 downwards.
CTTGTAGTGTTTTATTGAGTATGGAGGAGATGTTGTCACTGTTTTAGATTAAAATAATACAAGTCAACTTTAGATTAAATAAATTTAGATTTATATTAGTTAAAAAAAATTACAAGAATAAATCAACCCACTTTGAATTCACATTAATACAATGGCTTTGTCTAACATCATACAACTGCAATTTTAAAGATATTCTTGAAAAAAAATTGACTTCCATATCTAATAAATCCTTTGGAACCCTCAAATATAAGTGTTAGGCGAGGCATTGGAAGAAAATGTAACTCCATGAATGTGTATTACATTGATATGAGATGTGCATAAATACAATCTAAGTGATTGTTTGTCTTCTCAAATGGATGACTCTTCCTATCACCTACGACTCTTCATATTTACATTGTTATTACAGTAACACAATCCCAAAAATTACATGTCTAACATTCCCCCCCTTAATCTGAAAGGGTGTGTGAGAGTCCAAGCATCATTCTGAACTTTTCAAAATTTTCTCTTCCAAGCACTTTGGTGAAGATGTCTGCAATTTTCTCATTTGTGGAACAATGTCTCAAGTCAATAGTCTCAGCCTCTACATTATATCGAATCATGTGATACTTTGCGTTTGTGTGCTTAGTTTGATCATGGAATCTGGGATTCTTGGCCAACTTGATTGCAAAAGTATTATCAACTAGAAGAGGAGTATAATTCACTTGTTTCTCCTACAAATATTCAAGTATTTTCTTGAGCCACATATTCTCCTACATCACTTCTACAACTGCCACATATTATTCCTCTGTTGTGGAATCTGTTGGAACTAATTGTTTGTTTGATCTCTAAGAGACAGTTGTTGATCCAAGACTTGTGAGATAGCCTGAAGATGATACTCCATTTTCCTTATCCCTAACAAAGTATGAATCAGAATATTCGATCGGGTTGAATTCATCCACCTTAGAGTACCTGAGTCCAAAATCTTGATTTCCTTTTAATTATTTTAGAAATATTTTTGCAACAAACCAATGTCCTTCACAAGGCTTTTGCATGAACCTGGAAAGAATCCCAACAAAAAATTAAATGTACGGTCTGGTGGTAGTAAGATAGATAAGACTTCCCACAAGGCGTCTATACTTGGTTGCATCCTCAAATTCATTCCCTTATTTTGATGTGAGTTTCAAATTCGGTTCCATTGGAGTAGAAACATGATTGCACTCAACCATGCCAAACTTGTTCAACAGTGCTCCAATGTACTTGTTCTTGGAGATGAATATGAACCTTGGATTTTGAATCATCTCAATGCCCAAATAGTAGCAAAGATGTCCCAAATATTTCATCTCAAAGCCTTTCTTCAACTCTTTCTTGATGGATGCAATGTAGCTTTCATTGTTCTCTGATATCAACGAATCATATACATATACTATAAGATATACAATTGTTTTTCCAACTTTCTTGACAAACAAAGTTGCATCATCAAGATTGAAATGCTTGAAATTTAATTTCAAAAGATGTTCAATTAGCTTTTCATACCATGCTTGCGGTGCTTATTTCGGGCCATATAAGGATTTGATGAGCTTTCATACCTTATGTTATTGTCCCTTCATAAAAAATCCTTCTGGTTGAGACATGAAAACGTTCTCTTTCAAGTCTCCATTCAAGAAAAAAGTTCTCACATCCATTTGATGAATTTTCCATCCATTTTATGCTGCCATGGAAAATAGAGTACATATGGTACCCCATTTTGTTGTGGGGGAAAAAGTCTCCTCATAATCAAAACCTTCGTTCTGTGCAAATCCTTTTTCCACGAGCCTTGCTTTGTGCTTGTCAAGTGATCCATCTGATATGTACATGTTCTTGAATACCCACTTGCAACCGATTGGCTTGGTTCTGAATGGAGGGTCCACCAACTTCCATGTCACATTCTTGATGAGAACATCATATTCCTTCTTCATGTCTTCTTTCCATTCATCACAAAAAGTGGATTCTTCAAAGGAATTTGGTTCAAGCTTAGTAGATAAAGTAAACTCACAATTATATAAAACATCCATGTCATCTACATCACCTAAGTTTGAATTATATACATTACCTCCATCATGTCTTGTGGACATTCTAGTTCTTGTCTTTCTGACCTCATTAGGATGAACACTTTCAAGTGTTTTTGTGAGCCATTTTGGTGGACCTTTCTGAGATGGTCCAATTTGCTTAGTTGATTGAGATGGTGTTGAGTTCTCATCAAGCCTCAACTTTTCAATCCTCTTGATCACATCATCCAAATGAACTTCAAGTTCCGATGAAGTGGTGGGAAATTCTTCATGTGGGGAAGATGGTGCTTCAAAAGGAGATTCCATAGATTGACCCAATATAGGGATCCCCCCTTCAAGATGTGGAATCTCATCATCAAATTCATGATATGCATTTACACGAGTGAAGCTGTCTAGATGATCAAGCTGTCTCTCAACGGTTTCATCTTTCTTGGAGGATTCAATAAATATTACATCTTTGGAAATGATGAATTTCTTGTTTGTCTCATCGTAAAGACGATACCCCTTGGTGGTATTTGAGCACCCCAAGAATATGCACTTCTAACTCCTTACATCAAGCTTGCTTCTTTGATCCTTAGGAATCAAGGCATAGAAGGTGGAACCAAAGACCCTAATATGCCTCACTGAAGGAATGTGGCCATACCACATTTCATATGGAGTCATGTTTTTAAGAGCATGAGATGGACACTTGTTTTTGACATAAACTGCATCAGCCCAAAACATCAATTTTACATTATTGAAAAACATCATGGAACAAACCATATTTAGGGGTGTCCTATTCATTCTTTTAACTACACCATTATGTTGAGGATTGTATGGAACTATGGTTTGGTGCTTGATTCCATGTTGGAAAAGGTAGCTTTCAAATTCATTAGATGTATATTATTTTTCATTATCATTGTGAAGAGAGCCAATATGATATTGAACTCCATTTTGAATCCATACATGAAAATTTTTAAATGTTTCAAAATCTTGTGATTTATGTTTTAGCAAGTACACCCAACACATCCTGGTGTAATCATAAATAAAGGACATGATATATTTATTTCCATTTGTAGAAGGAATAGACATAGGGTTGCATAAATAAGAATGAATTAGTTCAAGTTTTCTACATGCTCTAGAAGTAGAATCGTGAAATGGTTGTTTTCTATGCTTTCCAAGGATACAAGAATCACATTGCTTCAATTTTCTAGGAATAGTAGGCAAACCATAAACATTGTTCTTTTTTAATAAACAAATATTTTCATAATTGATATGGCCAAATCTAGCTTGTCATAAAAGACTAGATGACATTATACCTTCACCATGATGAGAGAGGTGTGCAACATTTTGTGTATGGGAAGATTTCCCATTCAACTTCAATAGTCTTCCATCTTCCATTCTGGCCATAACAAGCAAATTATCAAAATCCTTTCATATTTCATCTTTGTCACCGATCATATGAACATAGTGGCCTTGTTGTCTGACGTGCACAAGGGACAACAAGATCCTTTGTAGCTCAGGAATATATAAGAGCACATTATGCAGAAGAAAATATGTGAATCCAGGAAACTTAAGTCTAATGGTGCCCATTCCCGAGGGTGTGAGACTCAACTTATCTATAAAATACACTAGATTCCATCTACATTATCATTGAAGTCTTCAAAGAAGTCTCTTCAGAATGTCATGTGGGAGGTTGTGCTTGTGTCAAGAATCCAAGCACTTTTCCAAGGAGTATATGAAGTGTTAAATTAATCTTCTATTACTTCTATATTGCAATCGGAAACAATGTAATGGGTAGATTCAAGTGGATTAGCTTTTGTTGGTTCTGAAGTTTTTCCTTTTAATTCTTTCTAATTATGTTTGTCTTCTTTGATCTTATCCCATGGAACTCTGCAATCATCTGCTTCATGTGACCCATTATTTTTGCAACAAGTACAATGAAGATTGGATCTTTTACCTTAGGTTGTGTCTACCCCCTGCTTTTGAAAGTCTTTCTTCCACGTCCACGTCCTCTTTTGTTGCTTTCTCCTCTAGAAGAATCATGTGGTTTACTCTTCTCTTTCCGAGCAATGTAAAAAGTCTCACCAGTTTAAGAAGCTGACTTTTTTCCAAAGGCTTTCTCACATTGTGCAACTTTCTCCACCAGCTTGTGAAATGTGATGGATTTCATTTGACCACTTGCTTGCAACGATTCAAGGTAGTGAAAATATGTAGGTAAGAGGGCCTTAATGAAGTATGTGAGAGGGATATCTATCTTCACTCAAGTGGCCTACATTTCTTTCATTATGGATTTGATTTCTGAAGCTAAAGCCATAGGGTCATCATTCTTCAACTCAAGGTTGAAGAGATTCACCATTAAGTGTATAAGTTCTAGTTGAAAGTGTGTTTCATACAAGTCATTAAATCTCTTCAAGGCACTATAGGAGTCATTAATAGAAGCAATATGACAACTCAACTCCTCACTTATTGTCGCAAAGATCACAACATATGCCTTTTGGTCTTTGTCCTCCCATATGACACGTTCTTTGTTTGATGTTGGAATGGCTAGTCTACTCCCTAGTATGCTACTCTTCAACTTTGATTATGAGGCAATAAATTCAAAGTATGATTATGCTTTTCCTTTAGTGGTTTTGCTACCACTATGAGGGATTGTTGTTTCTTCTCAAATGCCTTTCCACGGGTCGTTGAATATCAATGCGTTTTTGATCTTCTTGTACCATTCTATGTAGTTTTATTTTCCAGTTAGCACCACGCAGACAATGGAGATGAGAGAATGCATTATCTTCTACCTTCACACACACATAGAAAGGTAATGATACTACACCAAGAATACAATGCTACAATGGTTTTTTCTTGCTACTTCGAGATTAAACATCAACAAATTTCATGGAGAAAATCCATTCCAGCAAGGCACATTCTGGTTCCTGTTCTTTTTCTTTCTAGTTCTGGACATGAAAAATATCAACTATTAGAAAATATAGACGAGTAGAATTGAAATGAACAACGTCGACTTGAGAACTTGGGACGGGGAGGGGGCACACCCTGTGGTAATGGATGACAATGATATGGAAAATCTCAAACACATCCTCCATCAATACCATCGGTACCTTCTTCAAGGGAAATGAAGGCTCTTCACATACAAGGGAAATGAAGGCTCTTCGATACAATCTCAAACATGTAACCATAGCGAGTCACGTTCTAATACCAAGGATTCGAGGACTGATACTAGAGTTCTACGTGACTGTGAGGACGAACCGATACGTAGGATTTTCCTGGCTTAGGTGAATCGATATGGCAGATGCAACGTAGGGTTTTTGTGTGAGGATTTTCTTAAGGTCGGAGAAATTGAGAGCTAGCCAAAAGATTGCAGAGAGCAAGAGACACAGTTGGAATGCGCGGAAATTAGGGTTTGCATGAGCATGATTTAGGGAGTAAGAAGTCGAGTGTGTAAGCATAGATGTGTGACAAGACGAGTAAGTAGGTGTATAGACTTACTTGTCATGGTTTCCAAATTTTGGATGAGGCAGCTTGTGAGAAAAGAATAATCAATGGGCGATGGGGGCATGGGTTTTGTCAACGACAAATTGCGTGAAGAACCAAAGGCCTGAGATCAATGAGGGAGAGAAACCCTAGTGTGTACAATTGATTGGAATCAATCAAAGAATCAACAAGAGAGGCTGACGAGAAGGTAGATGGATAAGCATGAGTCAGGAGGCGTTTTATGCATGCAAGGAAGGAAGAAAATGCGAAGGGAAATCATGGAGTTAACCTGCGCTTTGATACCACTATCAGGCCAGGAATTGGTAGAACACATAACTCCATAGATGTGTATTGCATTGATATAAGATGTGCATAAATACAATCTAAGTGACCATTTTTTTTCCCATACAGATGACTCTTCCTATCACCTAAGACTCTTCATATTTACATTGCTATTACAGTGACACAATCCCAAGGATAACATGTCCAACAATAAGAAGGAACCCAGTAGATGAGCTTCAAATATATTATATATCAGAAGGTATATTATATATAAGAAAGAACTCAATGGATTATCTTCAGGTATATTATATATAACAGGGAACTCAATGAATGAGCTTCAATTATATTATATATAAAAAGAAACTCAGTGGATGAGCTTCAGGTATATTATATATATTATATGATGCACAATGCATCTTTATGCAATACTTCTCTTTACAATCTAAAGCAGTCACTATAGAGAATTGCCCAGATACCTGAACAAAAAATCATGAGGGAAAATGCAAATGCATCGTATTCAATATAGTGGAAGACATCACAATTATGTTTTCTCATCGAATGCCTGGAACACTGCAAAAATTGTTTGATTCCTTGTGCCTACTCCCATCTCTTCACTACCTGAGAAATGGTTTCCATGGATGCATTCATGGGTTGTTGCATGTGGAGAATGATAGATTGAGAGAGGGTGTCTCCAAGTGAAAACCCCTACTGCAGTCTATGAAATACTTGATATTAAATCTATCCATAAATAATGTACTTGCATCCACATTCCAAAGCGTTCAACCAATGATGATCAATGGACTAATCAATTGATCACACTTTTCACGCCTAATGATAAATAATTCAAAGGAGTTGTAATCAGAAAATGCAGAAGCAATACTTCTTCTTCTACCCTTGGTTGGGGTTCTCACAATGAGATTCACATACACACTTTAATTTGTATTATATTTATGGCTATTTTGTTAGATCTAATTTAAGCCAATCGTCTAATTAATTAATTAATAGTATATTTTTATTTTATTATTTATTATCTATATATATATATATATAATTAATTGTAAATAAAATATTATATTTAGAATACAATTTATTTTCTTAAATAATATTTAATTATTTTAGATGATATTGTATCTATTAATTGTTAAGAGGAATCAAATCTTCAAAGATGCAAACCATTCAGTGGACACAGTTTTACCATATTTTCCGGAAAAACAATGAACTAATTGATCATTATGCAAATGTGGCAATAACATTAGAAAAATAGGTTCTATAAATCAATGGGCAGTCTCATTTTATGTCAATCCCTTAATGATTGTTTTCAAACACAATATCGTTAGAAGTACATGTGTGGCATGCTCCTCGTCCTTCCTTGCTTTTTCTCTAGGTTTAAATTTGGCAAATATCCATCCCCACACTCATTTCAGGCTAGCCGTGGGATTTTATTGTAGGTTGGAAATCATGCTTCAATTTAACGTCTTTGTGTGGGTTTTGAGTTCGGTTCACTGTCCACTCCCCGACTTGAATACCCCGCGATAGGGATAAAAATGGAGGATACAGGTTTCATGGTCTTTCCTACTTCTGGTAACTAATGTAGTGCTTTTCACTTTTGATTTTAGGCATAAACTACAGAGTATACTTAACATGGCCTAATATAGCTAAGCATGTTAAATAAATCATTGTATACTCAACGGTTGTAAGGATAAGTAGCTTTTCACTCAAGATTTTGACAAGGTTTGATCTATGCTCCTCTTTTTATAACTCTCTTTGCATACTTCAACCACACTTTTTTCTAATTCAAATCCTCTTGTGTAATCTTTCTCAAATTTATAAGAAAAATATTTATTTTTAATGTATTTTTTAAATTATCATTAATAATTTGAATTCTGAATTTTATATTGATCATCTTCCCTCTCAATTTTTTTACAAATCACAGATAAACATTAAATATATTTTTTAAATTTTTTCTTAAAATTTAAATAATTTTAATTTTTTTTAATATTTTCTAATTTTATTTTGTTGAAAAGTAAAAAATGAAAACAGGTGAAAAAAAATCCCCTTCCATTACAATAATTGAAACAAAATAGAAATCATTGCATTGATGAGTTGATGCCTCCACCAAAACCGAATATTCCCAACAATGAATGCCCTTACAAAACATGGTATTGTTTCATTAAAGACTCCCAAAAAAATTATGCCCTTACAAAACATGGTGTTGTTTCATTAAACACTCCCAAAAAAATTATGGTAATCTGAGTAAAAAATATTATTTTTTGATTTTTATTAATTTTACAAAATATATCACAAAAGCATCTTATATAATAAAATTAAACTTTTTTATTTGATGATTTGAAAAATTATTAAAAATATAAAAAATGATTAAAATTTTGTATTATTTATTTATTATTTAAATTTATTGCAGAGGAGTATTACAATAATAAAACCAATATCCTATGTTTCTTTGTTGACTTTAGAAAAGATTTTGACATAGTGCCTAGGATTAACCTTTGGAATAGGTTAGAAGAGATAAAAGCTCCTCTCGAGTTGAGAACTTTTACAGTAAGATTTTATTGCCAAGTTTAGGAACACTAAGGACTAGTCAGAAGAAATCAATTGTAATATAGGAGATAAGCAAAGTTGTCTCATGTCCCCTATTCTTTTTGACATATAAATTGACAAGTTGGAGGGTTGTTTGGAAGAGCAAGTTGTGTCGGCCCTGTTATCCCCATTTTGTGGATAACTAAGGAGATCATGTCTCGAGGCTCTCAGGTTGTAGATATGGAGTGCCGAGAGACTACATGACCAAAAATACCCTTTTTCACAGATGGAAAACCCAGTCACCACCATAGATGGTCACAGTTTTGCGGATGACATCCACCACACCAGCTAGCTTCCAAAAGGAAATGGACCTTGCTCAATGAGGTACAAGTCAATATTATGGTGAGCATCATTTCAATATTCAATCCATTTGATTATGTTGTATCTTAGATTTCTCTAGATTTCATGATATATGCTTGGACATTATGCATTTTTCCTTGCTTCACCTTGGTGGTTGACATTGTGCCCTAGTAAATGGTTTTCCTTAGGGATGGGTTTGCTACTAGGAACTCCTTTAATGAGCCATCATACCGTTCCCGACCATACTTACCACTTTCCATCATTGTTCCCATCCATTTCCTTATCTCTTGGGATCTTAGGTGTATTGACCCAAGAAGGGGTTGTCCCTCATTCTATGGGAAGAAGGGGCTAAATACCTAGAGGGGTTGATGTTGGGTAAAAGATAAAATCCTTGTATAAACCTTCTAGATGATTAGCCCAGGGATAACCCAAGAAAGAAATGAAACACTTATCTTTGAATAAAGGGGACCCACAACATAATAAAGAATGCTTAAAAGGTTAGTTGAAAGATAGGAGGTCTCATCACGATCTGACCTATCACATCCATGGATATCTAGTGGTATGACATTGTCATCATCTGGTCACCAAACCAGGGCAATGGCTCTCAATTGCATGGATGAGAGAAAGGGGGTCTCATCACGAGCCAACCATCTCATTTCCATTAGGTGTTTGTTGGTGACATTTCCACCACCTGGTCAACATGCCAGGGCAATGACCTTCAACCTCTCCTTATGCTGTATTGAAAGAAAATAAATAAATAAAGGTAAAATACAATTCATGGGCTTGGAAAAAGTGCATTGCAGACGAAGGTACCACACACCCTCTACAAAGGCATCCATGAATGAGAAACTACGACCCCTTGTATGTCATGAGCCCTTTGCCCATTGAGTCTTGACCCCAACTACTTCATCCACTTTACATGGCTTAGAGAGGGATCTCTTGGAAACTTTCCTTGACCTAGGGAAATATATGCCCAATAGGACACCTCGTCAACCATGCCATATTCAAGCTTGGCAAATCACATAGTGTCTTTGAGATGTTAATTGTTTGATATAGTGATGTTTGATGCACATGCTTGGATGGATTATTTATTTATTGGATTCACTTGTCATGATTTTATGACTTGATATCCTTGGAGGGCATGCTCACTTGTCTTTTCAGGACCTAGTTGGTGGAAAGTTTTGGGAGACAAAGCCTAGCTTGGGCTTCCATGGGGCTACAATCCCATAGGTTGGATGCCAGGGGACTGCATGCCAGATGAGAGAGATTAGACTTAGATGGCCTTGATTATGACTTAGACGACATAGCTGAGCCCTCACTTTCCAAACGATTTTACCAGGAGGGGAAAAATGTCCTATTTTTTAGCTTGAGGTCATGCTTTTTGGGGCTAGGGCATGATGGTGAGGTGACACTCTTTTGACACATGGATGTTTTGAGGTGAAGAGGGTCTTCACCATGATGAGGGTGCTTAGATGCTTGACATGTGGCCTTTGGAGGCCTACCCATGCTTCTCCAACACCAACGACTTCCTCAAAGTGGCAAAACATCCCCTAAAGGGGTAACTTCCTTCTAAATTAGGGTTTTATTTGTGCAAAAGTGGAATTTTAAAGGAATTGTTTAGTATTGTTTTGTAAAAAGGGAAAATATTCGGGTTGTTGACCCCTAATCTTATGTTTTACCTTAAAGTATGTGGACAAAATATGTTAGCTACATTTTGTATAAATAGAGATCATAAGATCTCATTTTAAACATAACTCTCCCTCTTGTGAGAGGACTTGGTCTGAAATTTGTGCCACACTTGGCTCTTTTTATCTCTTGTGCACTTGTTTATATATATATATATATTGATGAATGGTCGATGGAGGAGTGAGGCACTAGCTTTGGATGATTTTTTTTCTAGTTCTTATGGTGGATTATCTTGGCATTTCTCTTGATCTTGGTATGGTCTTCTACTATTATGCTATCATTTTTTCAAGTCAAGTATTTTTATTCTAGGAGCTAGGTGGGAAGTATAAGGGCATGCATCCCGACCAATATTCATCATTTTATTGCTTCATCTCATTGATTATACAAGGTTTTGCTAAGATAAGTATAAGGGCATACACCCTCTTAGCTTAAACCCTAGCCTAGAGAAACTTGCCTTGGGAAGTAAAAAGGATTACACCCCCAAGGAGGTAGATTCTCTAATGTCTTTGTTTATTTGACTCCATTAACCTAATATTAAATGCACTAGTCATACTTTTTTGCATTGGAGATATAAAATCATTGCCTTGGGAAACACAATTTTTGGTCTTTTGAAAGGTTTCTTGCTTGAAGTTGATTTGCCTCATTGAGAGGAGTCTTCCCCCACTATGGCATCCCCTCTCTCCCACTACTCTAATTTATGTTACAAACTTTAACCTACAACCATTAGTGATGCATAACCTTAGTTACTAACACTCTCATAACTCCTAAACTAACCCTAGACTAACTCCTAAACTTTGCTCACTTACCCTACTAACTAGGGCACATCGTTTGGGCTAGATCTTAGCACTTTTTCATGGTTGATATTGTTTCTGCATGCCATTGAATGCTACAACCATAAGGATGCAATTTTCTCCAGAAAACACATGTTTACAACAACCATCTTCTCTAGCTTCTTAAGTGTCATCTTTCAGCCTATATTTCATTGATAATCTTGATGTTGATTTACTTAACTAGTTTAGATCTTTGTATGCTGATTTAGATGTTTTATTTGCTGATATAAACTGTCATTTACTGCTGCAAATTAGGGACAACAAGATTAACTTTCTTATCCAACCAACATATATCATTCCAAAGTGTCTTTTCTTGTGTCTTAGGCAGGTACAATCATCCATAGAAGTATTATTCATATGGGGCAACAATTAATTGACTTACAAGGCATATGTACCCACCTTTCATCCCACTTAGACTTGACCTCTAGGGGATTCACTTCCTTTTATATCCATCTCCATCCAAATTCCCCTAGGGTCACCGAGATCGCCTTCCTAGAGTGACCTAGTCACCCTTGAAGTGTGATACCTACATCGAGGTGAAATTTGGTATAGGATTCCCAAATTGTAGCACTTTCTTTGTGGTTGGGTCGATATTTTCCCAACCTACAACTTGTGCTATAAGATGCCCGATTCTCACTGGTATAATCATCATCCTTTTGCTTTACGCTGATGATACTATTCTTATGGCTAAGATTCCTTTTGATCTCAACAAGCAACCAAAAATACTCAAGGATTTATGCTCTGGTATGAGCATGGTTGCCAACACTGAAAAAATGAAGGGTATGATAATTAAATCCAAAAATATCACTTGAACTAATTTCATGTATGACAACAACAACGTGGAGGAAGTGACTTCATACAAATATCTCATAATTGATTTTCATCACAAGCTTAAATGGAACTATAACATTGAGAAAAAGGATAAATGGAGGATGTAAAGCTTATTATGGGATTCAAAATAAGTGTAAGTTAGTAGACCTTTGACTATGGGATAAGAAGAAACTCCTCTTTGAGACCCTCGTCAGTCCTATTATCTTATATGGTTGTGAATTTTTGGGTTGCAGTGTCTCTAGAGAATCATGGAGAAAGAAAGAGAAAATCCAAAAGAATTTTATAACTTATAATCTCAGAATTAATGGCAATACACCCTATCCTATCCTCCTCATGGAAAATAGTCTTTCCCCCATTGAGAGACGACTATGACTAGGTACATAAAATACAAGAACAAGATAAACAACATGGAAGACAATAGGCTTCCTAATATTGCTTCTAAATCCAATCAAAACCACCTGCGACTCAAGCAAGGGTGGCATAAAGATGCCCAATCTCGGCTAAATCATTGGGGAATAAAGGAAAAGGTAACTATACATAATAACGATACTATTAAAAATATTACTACATCTAAATTTAAGGAGAAATTGTGGTACTATAAAGAATTAGAAGATAAAAGAAAATTAAGATACTATAAGGAGGTGAGAACCCTAATTTAGAATATCAAAATTATCTATCTATTTTGACTAGCGTAAAGAAGAAAATCCACATTGTTAAAATAAGAACAAACTCTCATGAGTTCCATAGTGAGACAAGATGTTGGACAATTTCTAAAACATCACAAGTCCAAATAATTTGTCATCCTTGTGACGCTAAGAGGGTTGAAGATGAAAACCACTTTCTCTTTAAATGCCCTACGTATGCGTACCTTAAATCTCAAATTCAAATATTTGTTATAATACTAACCTTCCTAACCTTTTAACTCATCAAAATATGACTTAGGAATGCTTCTCTTAAATATTTTTTAGCACATAAATAAAATTCTAAAGCAAACCAAGTAATTCATTTCCTTTCTTAAGGTCTGATAGAAAAGTATGGTGATTTAGGAACACTTCTCTTAAAGTTTTTTGAACATAGAAATAAAATTCTAAAGCAAACCAAGTAATTCATTTCCCTTTTTAAGGTCCTATTGATTTGTTTTCACGCATCAAAGAGAGACTATTTAATTTCTTCGAACTTGGAAATTTCCAAATAATCTTCAACTGTTGATCGTGAAGACCCAACAAGTTTCCAATCAACTTCAATTTTCCAGTTCTTCATCATGAAAGTCTAATAGGGAAAGTTTCCTTTTGAAATAAAATAAAAGGAAAGAAAATGAGATTAAAAAGAAGGATCTTACTTATATCCATATTCTCATTAGGTAGCATTGTGTCTCAGATTCATCCAACATCTTACGGAATTGAAAACCAATGTCAAATGCTCAAGATATCACCATTTTCCCTCTATTCACCAATTTTCCCTTCCATTTTTGAAATTTTGACTAAGTGTTATTACTATACTCTCACATTCCATACTTAATCTATTCCACACTTATACATTTCTACACTTAGCATATTTTTATTTCGATACTTAGCCTATTTCCATTTTACATTTTCATTATTTCTACGTTCATTTTTCTATTTCCATTTTCGATCTATTTCCATTTTCCATTTTCATTATTTCTATTTTCTTGTTCGTCCGAGATCCCACTACCCCACGACTTCTCAACACTTAGTTACCAAGTCTTACATCTATATCCCTACCTCCTGCATTCTCCAATTTTTCCACCAACTTTTCATTCAAACTTTTAATATGATTTCTTATCCTAAGTTTATTTCTAATTATTTTTGGACACACCTCCAAATCACACATGGAAATAAATACCTATTATATGTGGACACGTGGAAACGAAGTGGACCTACCCCCAGGTGACACATGGACAAAAACATATTATTGTACAATGACTGGCATGATGATTGGGTGATGATGTGGCGGTCAAAATATACTTTGTGCACAAGCTACGTGGAACTCCATGGCTCTCTCTACCTCACATACAAAGAATATGGAGATGGAATTTCCATATAAATATTTCATGAGCACCCTCCCACAATGAATGTGGGACAAATAATTCGAATTTGGAAATCTAAGGCTTAAAATCCATGAAGACAGATCAACGATGGTTGAGTCTTCATCTTTCAAAGCACATATATTTTGATCCAGATGTATGATTTAAGAAAATGAGAGCTCATAGAAAAGGTAAAGAGACGAAGAACACATTGGAAGTGGTTTAAATGGATAAAATATCAATTATTAGGACCTAAAAATTAAATTACATTTGGGACTATTTTTAGTCTTAAAAACAAATTATTTTCATAAATTGATTTATTTAAAGAAATTCTCGAGCTCCTAAAGTGGGTCCCAATTTATGGCACACACATATAAGATCACAAAGAGGGAAAACAAAATGCTAACCCTAACTGTAAAGAAGTTTCGAGAATATAAAGAAGAGATTACAAAAAAGAGAAGAGGCAGATTCAAAGGGTTAGCGGTTGGCTGTTGGAGAGTTTGCTACATGGGTCCTTCTGCTGGAAGTAAGTTTTTCCTTTCCAAAGATTTGTGAACCAACATGCTTGACTTTCCCCTTCATATTTCTCTCTGTTAGATTCTTTCCATCAAGTTTTCCATGTATGTTTTTCTACAAGAAGATCTAGGTCTGATAAGATCTGTCTCGAAATTCTTCAATCATTTTTCATGATATTTCAGGTCTAGAGGAGAAAAATCCCTGCATGTAAAAAGAAAATACAGTATAATTACAATTTATCTATTTGTCATTGAGATTGTTTGAGGCTATCATTCCAGTCTTCTTTTTTAGACATTGTTAGACTTGTCATAATTGGGATATTATTATTTATTTCTCCCACAAAGAGTTGTTAAAATGTCATGTTCTTTTTATGAATCTGCATGGTTAATGTATCAATGGATTCTTGAGCAAATGATGCTTTACAAACTCGTTTGATATTAATGAAGCAATCTTGTAAATTTCTTTAATGACCTATCCATTTGTTTCCTTTCATCTAACAAACTCATACTTGATTCTAGATTCACATTATTTTAAAAGGAAGAAAAAATATCCGTTGAAAGAAAAATCTATACAAATCTCTTTCAGTTATATTTATTCACTTTTATTTCCATGAACAAGATGATGTGCTTAATGTATAAATATGCTAAATAAAATTGTTGATGGAAGATATTTTGGGGTTTTCTTTTTAGTACTCACCCATTGCATTCATCTAGAGCCATACAAAGAATATTCCAATATATCAAGAGAGGAGAACCACCTCTATAAAACGAGGAGAGTATTTCTTGTTCCCCACAAGGATTTCTCTCAAATTTTGATCATTTTCCCTTGACAGAAAAATGATCAACATGTCCGATATACCAAATTTGGTCTCAATGGACGTCCATCGTCATAATGTGTTTTTAATTTTAATGTATTATTCAACTTTCAATTGTTGTATGAAGCAAATCCCATTTGATTTGTTAAATTATCATCATCATCATCATCATCAAATTTGAATGTACTATTCAATTTTAATTGTTGTATGAAGCTAATCCCATTTGCTTTGTTAAATTATCATCATTATCATCATCATCATCAAATATAAATTTTAATTTTAATATATTATTTGTATGAAGTGAATCATCATCATCATCAACATCAAAATTGAATTTTAATGTATTATTCAATTGTTTTTGTTGTATGAAACAAATCCATTTTCTTTGTCAAATATTATAAGCCAATTCCTTATGGCCTATGTGTAAAAGTCGAGTTAAAATCATGTTCGGAATATAGGAGGACAATTGGATAACGAGCTCATTTTCTCTTCTCTTCCACATGTACTATGAACTCCCAAGGCCATCACAGAAAGCTTGCGAGACCCTAGTCTGATTCCGTGCAGGGTAGATTTGATAGAGAGCATGCCAATCTCGTCTCTAAAATGCAAAGTAAAAACAAAATCTAAAACACAAAGTATAAAAAAAAAAACAAATACGAGTAGATAGGTGTTTACCAAGAAAGCGTGGTGAGGTTTCCCATCAAAATCACACCTGCCATCGGATCACATAATTATTATGTAGTATTGAGTTAACGTCCTATTAATTTGCAACAAAGTCAAGGTTATACATTCAAGCATGTTATTTTATGGGAGCCTTGTGAGATACGTTGAAATATGAGCATCCCAACATAAATATTGCATTTGAATGACATCTTGAACATGAACATAGAAACTTTTTTCTCTTCATTGGACCTTTCCAACACTCAAATACAGTTGCATAGACCTCATATATACAAGATCAAATTTATTGTCTACTCATCTATATTATGGTTTGTAGAAATCCCTCAATTGTTTGATTGGTTGTTGTAAATATTTCATTTAGAGCTCTTTGTTTTGAGCATTTTCTACATTTTCAACATAGTTTAGAGAATATAGACACAAATTTGGGGTTATTTTTGTATTTTCTTTTGATAAAATGGTGGAATCAAGGAATGTTGAGCTCCCATCTCCCCATAATTATCATATGTGGAAACTCAAGATGAAACAACTGATGCAATCTAAAGGGATTTGGAAAATGTTAGTTGAGTCTCAACCAATGTTTATCAAGGAAATTGAGAAGATTGAAAAATGAAACAAACTTGATGAAGCTATAGGTCTCATCGAATTGCATGTTTAAGATGGTTTGTTATTTCATATCAATGAATGTAAAACACCAAAAGCATGTTGGGATAAGTTGGCTTCCTTATTTGGTAAAGTTAATGAATTTTGAGACATATAGTTGGAAGTAGAATTTTCATCACTTGTACCTGATGATCATGCATCCAATGAATATTATCTTACCAAAATCAGGTTGCTATTGGCATAACTAAAAGGGTGTGGAAAAAGAAAAACATATGATGAGTGCATTTTTCTTGATTCTATCCAAGCTAAAAGGTCCCTTTTTAGGTATTTTCTTCTATGTTTTACTATACTATGGACACACTTGGAGATGAGGTTAAAATGCCCTATTTTGAGATTTTATGTGAGCATATTACCAGAGAACAATCTAAGCTTATGCAATTAAATTATCTTTCTCACTTTAAGAATCGAGCTCTTTGTGCTCATACCTCCAAAGGTAAGCACAAAAATCGATATAAATAGAAGAAAGATTATGTTCAAGCTAGTGAGTTTTCCTCCAAAACTCAGTTGAAAAAAAAATATTTTCCTCAATCTTCCAAGTCCAGTGAGTCTTCTTCCCATACAAGGAACAAGTCAAGTGAAACATGTAGTTTTTATGGCATTCTTGGGGCCCATGCCGAATCCAAATGTTGGTTGAAACTAGAATCTTTGAATGAATCCAGGAAACAACACAAAATTTCAGTGCCCAAACCTTCTTCATTTGGTAAAGGGAATTCTTTATCTGCTCAAGCTTTATATGCATCTTCAAACAACTATATACTTGATTCTCGTGCATCACACCACATGACTCATTCTCATGAGTTGCTTCCTTCCACATATGATTGTAGCATTTCATGGATTGGAGTTGTAGACTCTACACAACTTGAAGTTTTAGGATCAAGTACCGTGCAGTTAGATAATGGGTGCATCAATTATGTTCTCCTTGTTCCCAACATCTCTACCAATCTACTCTCTATTTATCAAATTTGTCATTCCGATGATGGGAAAACAATAGAATTTTCTCCTAATGATGTAGTCATTCAAGAACTATAGAATCTAGACATCATTATTTCTTTTGGAAGAGTTTATCATAGTTCCCAAGTGTACATGTTTACTTGTTTTGAGTCTTCCTCCACTTCTTCTTTCATTGAACATGTTGATTCTTTTAGTAGACTTTGGCATGAAATATTTGGACATCTAAGCTATAGGTATTTGTAGCATTTGAGCACACAAAATTTGGTGTTTGGTCTTCCTAAAATTTCTTTCACTAATGGAGTGTGTCCAGGTTGTATTCTTGGAAAAAAACATCAAGATTATTTTTCTAAAGGTAAGGCTTTGCATTCTACTGTATTGCTAGAGTTGGTACATAGTGATCTCATGTTATTTCTAACTTGTTCATTTTTAGGGGTTTGAACTATGAACTCACTTTTATTTACTTCTCATGTCACTCTTGGGTGTAATTTTTGAAGTACAAGAGTGATGTCTTTGCTACTTTTAAAATATTCAAGGATTTTTTTGAGAAGTAGTCCTCTCTTTCTATCAATAAACTAGATTGAGAGAATGGAGTGGGGGGGATCATGTCAATTAGGAATTCAAGGATTTTTGTATAGAACATGGAATTCAATATCAACACTCTCTTCCCTATACCCCTCAACAAAATGGCATTTTTGAAAGAAATAACCAGACGTTGAAAGAGATGGAAAATTGCATGATTCTGTCCAAAAACATGGCACCTTCTTTCTGGGATGAAGCAGTGAATTGTGTTAGTTACATTCAAAATTAGATGCCTCATAGGAAATTTTTGTATATGACTCCAGAGGAATATTGGATCCATGTTAAGCCCAATGAATCTTCTTTTAGGGTATTTGGCACTCCAACGTGGCCCTTAATTCCAGATAAAAAGAACAAAGCTATGGAGAAGAAGAGCCAACCACTGATATTTTTTGGTTACTATGAAGATATGAAGGCATGTAGGTTATTTGATCTTAATTCTAAATATTTCTTGTTTCGAAGGGATATCCATTTTGATGGGTGCTTCGACCCCACATTGTCTCCTACTCCCACATATTTTCATGTTAATGATGATGCAGATCATGCTAATAATTGTTTTTGGTAGAACAATAAGAATATGAACATTTTGTTTCTTTAAATCACACTACTAAAGATACAAATTAGAGAGAAGAAAATATACCATCAACACCAACAAAACATGAGCAACTTGAACAGGAACAAGTTGATCAAGAACAACATTTGAGGTAGAGATTTCATGAGTGAAAGAGGCCTAAAAGGTATGGCTATGAGGCAACTAATTTCAATTGTTTTTCCTCTAACCCTCGTCATACTCATTCACAAACAACTGGTGTCTCTTTTTTTAGTCATGCCTTTTCATATGATCCACAACTATTTTCTGATGTTGTTGGGATACCTGAATGGATGCTTCCATGATAGAGGGGTATTATTCCTTGTTGAAGAATCACATTTATGATTTCATTCCTCTTCCTAAGGGATGAAAGATATTTCACTGTAAATGGATCTATAGAATCAAATATGCAATAGAGAAGATGAATAGTTTTCTGATGGATAGTAGACAAGATGGATATTTCTTGGACAAGCTCCTCGAGCTTGGTATGAGAAGAGGGATAGTTTTTTGATCACTTCACGGTTCAATCATTGCCATTGTGATCATATGGTTTACACTCAAAGTCAGGGCACTGATCTCTTGATTCTGTCTCTATCTATGGATGATTTAATTCTAATAAGGAGTTCTTCATCTATGATTCAAAGTCTTCAAAAAACATTGATTGGATAGTCTTCAAAAAACATTGATTCTACATTATTTTCTTGGTTTATAGGTTTTGCAGTCTTTAGAAGGGATCTCCATTTTTCAGTAGAAGTATGCACTTGATTTACTTTAGTGTTTTGACATGGTTTATTGTAAGCCCGCACCTACTCCATTTCAGTCAGGTGTTACCCTTTCTACCAATTTCTCTTCACCATGTGTTAATCCTTTGTTTTATCAACAATTGGTTGAGAGTCTATTGTATTTGAATCATACATGTCCTGACATATATTTTGCATTTGGGCTTGTCTTTTGATTCTATCAAGATCCTCATGAGAGTCACTGGAAGGTAGTGAAGTGCAATTTGAGGTACATTCAGGGTACTAGTAGTTTTGACATTCAGTACACCTCTGGTGCTTCTCATATTGTAGGTTTCACTGACTCTGATTGAGATGGTTCAATTGATGATTGAAATTCCACATTCATCTTTGTCTATTGGCCTAGATCTGCTCATATTTCTTGGTCTTGCAAGAAATAATCAACAATTGCATTATCTATTGCATAAGATGAGTATCATGTTTCCATTATTGCCAGTCAAGAAGTTCTTTGGATTGGACAGCTAATGACAGAGTTTGGTATTCAGTAGGAACATCCTACTACTCTCTGGTGTGATAATCAGAGTTCCATACACATTTCTCACAACCTAGTGGAGCATCAAAGGACAAAACAAATTGAGATTCACTTCACATGCACTTCTTTCGACAACTCATCTAGGATGGTGTTCTCAACTTGGAGTATTTTCCCACTGAAGAGCAAGTTGCAAAATTCTTCATAAAACCTTTGGAATCACCTCATCTTCTTTAGTTCCAATCAATGCTTGGGGTGAAGGAAGTTGTCCTTGGGGATTCATGTTGAATTCTCCTACCTTCACTTTTTGTGGTTTTCTTTCTTTTTTGGGGGAGTTTTTTTTCCTATGGGTTTTTCTCCTTTTCTCTGCTTATGACAGTTTGTACTTGGGTACCTTAGTTGGCCTAGTTGACGAGACCCTTTTTTGTCTTGTTTTTTACTCCCTACCTTTTTCTTAAGGGGGGGTGTTAGTGTTCTTTTCCAATTTTCTAATACAACCAACTAATTTTAGTTGTAAGCTTGTATAGACGTCCTTATTTTCCTAGTTGTAACATCAATATTTTTCTAACTCTGAGCCTCTTCCATTATTATATATAATAGACATTCTCTTGCATTTGATACATAATAAATCTAATATATCACTTGCATTCTCTTTTAAAAGTTTTTTCTTTTGAAA
>SNQJ01S0019325.1:124643-157567 GCA_010110895.2 Picea sitchensis | reverse complement strand
GGGAAAGGGACATATTACTGTATCATATTGATGGAAAGTAAATATTACAACCTTAGCCTTTATGTTGCAAACTTCCTTTCAATGGCCCTTGGCTCTGACACACACATTTGCTCACTTGCATGAAGAAGATCAACCACCTTTGATAAACTTGCTGGAGTTCTTAGCTACTGTAGCATCAGTCCTTCACACAGTCTTTCACCAATTCTCCAATGAATCTTTCTTAACTTTGTTTGCTTAACCTTTTCCATGAGAAATCACTCAATATATAGGAGAGAATGAATTAGTTACTTGGATAGGAATGATCCCAAAATATCAGGGAATCCAGTACTATTCGAATGCCATCTCATCCTTCTAGAAGATTCCCTTCTAGAAGCTTCGAGAATTCATCTTTTTCCCTTCTTTAGAAAGAGTTCGCACCCTAGCAGTTCAACACAGTGCGCTGAGCCTTGATGTTGCAAACTTCCTTTCAATGGCCCTTGGCTCCGACACACACATTTGCTCACTTGCATGAAGAAGATCAACCACCTTTGATAAACTTGTTGGAGTTCTTAGCTACTGTAGCATCAGTCCTTCACACAGTCTTTCACCAATTCTCCAATGAATCTTGCTTAAATTTGTTTGCTTAACCTTTTCCATGAGAAATCACTCAATATATAGGAGAGAATGAATTAGTTACTTGGATAGGAATGATCCCAAAATATCAGGGAATCCAGTACTATTCGAATTCCATCTCATCCTTCTAGAAGATTTCCTTCTAGAAGCTTCAAGAATTCATCTTTTTCCCTTCTTTAGAAAGAGTTCGCACCCTAACAGTTCAACACAGTGCGAACTTCTCGCACCCTGGCTTAGGGCAGCCTGCGAGAATCATGCATTCTCGCAGGCAAATATACTAGCAGCCTGCGAACAGTCCTAAAAAATGTGATTTCTGGAAAGAGATGAAGGTAACTTTTCTCAGGAAAAAATTCTAATGAAGAGCCTAAATACACCATCATCAATACATCATCATGATGACCAAAATCATGGGTAACACTTTTCCAAAAGAGAAGAAGTCTCATCCATACAAGGACAAAGGTGAGAGTAATGATCATCTTTGCATAACATGCAAGGAAATTTGACAATTGTCTTCTTCTTACCAACCTTAACGTCACTAGTTGTTGGGGTGTCACCAACATGTTCAGGAGGGGTTGATGACATGGAGGACCACATTTCCAAGACCTTGGGAAGACCTGGGAAATCCCTCAGAAAGTGGTCACCCTTACAAAAACTGCAAAAGAATTTGGGTTTCAAATTCTTCATTTTAATCTTGTTGACCTCATCAACACTCCCAGTACTATTAACAATAATTGGTTGCTTGGATCCAACATCTTATATGGTTGGAGGCTTGGTCCTTTTTAGGTTCTTCTTCTTCTTCTCTTTTTGTTTCTTCTTCTTCTTATCAACCTGACTACTTGCTTTAAAACTTTCACTAGGCGGAGAAGGAGAAAGGGAAGGAGACCCGACGGGTGAAGAAAGAGAAAGGTTGACATGAGGTTGATGTGTGGGTGGTGTGCTTACATCTGAAGAACTTGCATTAGAGATCACCGGAGTGGAAAAAAACCATATCGGTAACCCAATTGTGAGACTTAGAAGGCTCAAAGTAGTGATGTAAGGAGGACCAATGTTTCCGTAAGACGGAAAAACAAAGGGTTCCCCTGGCAAAGGGGTTCCTTCATTGGTCATTCTGGGAACTGACGCCATAAAAATAAAGATCCAACCTAGATTCTGCTAGGGAGAACAAACAACACACGCTAAAAATCTAGTAAGCAAGCAAGCAAACAAAACCTTCTCACAATGAGCACACTAGTTGGAGTCGCCAATTTCTGTTACAGGAAAATCCCCCTGCGGACAAGTGGATTCCCTCTTGGATACTAGACCTCTATGACCAAGATAGAAAAGTGATAATGCGGACACTGACATTCCTTTTCATGAAGCTAAACTATTCAAAGAAGAAGAAGAAAGAAGGGTAAATACCTTTACCGACGTTTGTCCTTGCTCGATCCAGGATGATCTTGATCTCCAAGTTATTCAGAAGGTCTTGCAATACAATGAGCAACAACAACGAGACATACTTCCTACTCTACCATGATTAGCTTCATAATAGATCTATAAAAAGAAACAAGTTCATGAAACATACACAAACTTAAAGGAAACAGGTCAAGCAAAGATTTATATTAATGAAAACAAAGTGAAATGCTTACAGCTATAGATGTAGATGCAACAGCTTCACCAAGATCTCTTTGTCCAGACCCTTTGCTCAAATGATCCACCAACAGAATGCCTATGCTTCACTGATACCTTCCTTATGAGATCATAAGTTCAATGCCTTTCTATTTCTTCATGGACCTTTCCCCATGAGAAGACCTCCTTATATAAGCTTGGAGAAGCCCAACCACCTTAGAGATTCTTGGGATAGGTTGAGGATCTTTCTCCATCAATTGTGGATCCTCCCTAAAATCTAGCCTTGACCTCAGATTCAAATCCAACTAACTCCAGAGATGAGGGGGATTTTTGCCTGATTTTCCTCAACAGTCAAAGATTCCCTCAAACAGGCCAACGCTCCCCCAAAAGGGTACACATAGCATTGCAACGCTCCCCCAAAGAATGGTAGGGAGTGTTGGCACTGCCCGACAGTGGGTAGGGGAGTGCTGCCCAAAATTCTCTCAGAAAAGCCTAGTGCTCCCCCAGAAGGGGTCACAGAGTGCCACAACGCTCCCCCAAAGGAGGCTAGGGAGTGTTAGCACTCCCTGGCAGTGGGTAGGGGATCGTTGCTCTTCAAACTTCATTTTTAAGTGGTTTTCTCAATGGAAAAAACTTTGTACTCCTCATCAAATGATTTCTCCTTCTTAAACCAGTCTTTGAAGGTGTCTTAAGTGTCCTTATGATGTCATTAGAGACACGACATAGGCAAGATGGCAGTATGATGTTTGCGACACTTACAACCAAAAATGCGACACTAGTAATGACGACAATGGGTCATCATTGAAGTGAGTAATTTTGATGTGTAACAACATATTTTAAAGGAGAAGCACAACACAAAACTATTGGATAGAGGATGGAAGTATATTTTTCTTGGATATAAGGAATAATCGAATACATATTGATTATGGGACTTAGAGGATTAGAAACTTATAAACAAGTGAAGTGTATTATCTAATTAGACTCTAAGAAATCCATTGGTGCACAAGATATCATTGTTGTTGATACTCTTGAAAATCTATGATTTGCAAAATTTTGAGTCAAGGACTAAAGAATCAATTATAATGCACAGGACACTCAAATCGTTGGTGAAGATGGTGAAGACACTTGAAGAGTATAATGCAAAACATAAAACTTTTGATGAAGCAAAAACTATAAGATAGAAAAAAAAATGTATAGAAGAGTAAAGTAGAGCTCTAAAGAAGCAACAATTTGAATTCACCTTTGGTTAATTATGCACTAATCACTGAAGTTCTTACCATACATGAACCATAAATCTAATAATGAGGTGAAGGCAAGTAAAGCTAAATGGAGATACGTTACATTGTTCAAAATCGATTCAAACCCTAGGAACAAAACTTGGATCTTGGTTGAGATTATTACCAATAGATAAGAAAGCAATTGGTTGTATATGGATCTTCAAAACAAAGTACAAAATAGATAATAGTGACAAATGCATAACATGTTAGTATCCAAAAAATATGAAAAAAATGAATCAATTATTATGATGAAATTTTACACCAAAAGCTAAGATGAAAACCATAAAAAAAATATACTAACTACTATAACATTTTATAAATAGATGAAAAATATTTCTTGAAACAACAATAAAACAACCCTCAATTATTATGATAAAACTTTTGCACCAATAACAAAATAAAACAACCATCAATTATTATGATAAAACTTTTGCACCAATAACTAAGATGAAAACCATAAAAATATATGCTAGCAAATTTGTACTAAAACAACCATAAAACAAAAATTAATACAAAATAAAACAACCATAATTAGATTGATGAGCAAGTTTACAAAATAAAAACAGATGGGTTGAAGCAAAACACTTAATACTGTATGATGAATAGATTAATGAGCATGTTGAAGAAGCAAACACTAAACGCTAGGAGGGCTTGAACCTCCGAACTATTCTCTAACCAACTAAACTATTCCAACGCTGACTATAATTTTCTGAAGTATCCCAGTGCTAACTAGAATTTTGTGTGGTATAATTTAAAACAATACTGATATCATCACCCAAATTAGTATTATTCTGAATAGAGCTTTCAAATTCCAGTCCAATTGCAGGGGTCGTGGGGCTGTTTGTTTCTGACAGTTACGACCATACTCACGACTACTTTCTGTGGTAGTCGTGTAAATGAGACAACCTCAACCCGTGAATTATGCTGAATATAAATATAGGAAATAAATAAATCCAAATACAACACATTGGAGACGTTGTTATGGCTGGCTGTTTGTTTTCAACAAATTAAAAAGACTTCTGCTGCCGGGATTGGAACCCGGGACGTTGTTATGACTGCTGTTTGTTTTTAAAAATTAACATCAACCACAGATTTGCAAATTCCGTTGCCGGGATTTGAACCCGGGTCGCCTGGGTGAAAACCAGGTATCCTAACCAGACTAGACGACAACGGAGATGTTATAATTCTTCGCATAAAAGGCTATAGTTTTGTTGAATCAAAATGTGGGTTATGATTTTTATTCTTCTGATTCGTTTGTGAGGACTTTTACTCATCAATCTTCATAGTGATGCAGTGGATGCATGGCGGTTCCATAACCTTCACTCCACTGAAACACAGACAACACAACAGATTCAACTATGCTTTCCTCCTAGGGTTTTAGTTTTTTTTCATTTGCATAACCGGTAACTGAGCGACATTATTGTCCAATTCACTACGACTTCACCTTTGTTGTTTGTTGTATTTATCGATATGCATACTAGCACAGCCGCAAAGTGGCTGGTGTTGCGGCTGGTGAACGCCGAAAGTTACTCTGGTGAATTGAAACACACGGACAGCTAAAATGCACATAGAGCTGAGGAAATCCAAAAGTTAATCTTAAATGTGTTAATTCCAAAGGTTAATCAGTGAAACATGACAATCATGTGGTGGTACTGTAATTTCTTAATATGATTAGGTTAACTAATGCATTCAAAAATACAAGGAAGTTATGAAGAGTAAATCACATTCATTGATTTGGGAGAACGAATAAGAATATTCCAGCGTTTTCAATTGTTAGCCATCAGATTAGAATTTTAGATTAAAAGGTGATTAATTGTGCCCATCTCCAATAGGTATACGCCTTTCGGCGTAATAACAGAGAAGTTTTTTTTTATAAAATTAACTATATATCGATGGAAATAACTATCAATGGGAAAGGAAAAAGTGAATGGAGGGAGGTGGTTAGATCGTTAAAGATGGTGGGATGGAAATAACTATCAATGGAAAAGGAAAAAGTGAATGGAGGGAGGTGGTTAAATCGTTAAAGATGGTGGGATTTTGTTTTTGGATGGGAAATGAATATTTTAAAAGGTCCATCTTTATCCCACATCTAGTGAAATACTTTTAACTATCATGTAATTCTCTTGCAGCAGAAAGCTAGCTAAGAAGGCCTCTCAACTTGGCCAATATTGCAATTTAGTTATTTGCCATTAGATTAAGCTAAATATAATTTCCTTTCTTTGCAAATTGTAGATAGATGTAATTAATTAAATGTTAGATTAGGTGTTGTGGCTTTTATTCATTTACTTGCAGCCTATAGTTCATGAGTGAGGTTCCACTTTCAAATCCCTTGAACACTTGACCATTGAGTAGGTGAAAGATTGGGGTTGGTACCATTGGAGAAGCATTAATACTATTGGCTTAGCGAGCACATCTATTAGATTTTGAATTATTTGCATGCCTTGGTTTGTTTTTGCAATCATAAGAATAGTTTCACTTGAAGGTGGTAACGAGATTACATGCTGTTAAAGACTTTCTTGAGTAAAATATTGTACCCTACGCCAGAATGATATTTTCTTGTTTTGTTGCCCAATGAACAAGTTTTTTATGATTTGCAAGTGTAATTTCATGTTATTTTTCATACATTAGATAGCCATACTAGTCCTAGTCCCTGCACATACAGTGTTGGCACCTCTAAGCTTACGCCCCCATATTGATGATTTAATGATTAGAAATTAAGTTAATCAATTTGCTCGACATTTTTGGCATCGTTGTTGGGGAGGTGCTACAAGGGATTAGAGCATGGTTAGGTTATTTTCTCATTTTTTTGTTTTGTAGTTACAGTTGCAACTTGGGGGAGGAGAAGTAGTAAGACGCAAAGGTGCCCTTACTTCATAACTTATGAGGAGGGTTCTATCTAAACGCATTCACTTTGGTGAGTTTCTCCAAAGCCTCGTTTTTTCCTTTTATGAAAGTGGGTTTTTATGCAAGTTTGTTTTATTTTGGTTTGATTCATCAAAAGGAAAAAGCTAACTCATGTAAACAGATAACTTGGTGGCAACATGCTCTTAGTAGCATTAGAGTGTATGAGTACATGATGAGTTTTGTTTTGAAATTGTTTCTTTTGGCCAAATTTATTTATTCCTTTAAATTTTTATTTTGGAGCTGTAATATCCCTCGTATACTAATCCATTTATGAGTAGGAGCTCCAGATTAGCCAAAAGAACTAAATATGCTCTGGAACTTGTTGAGAAAAGGAGGTGATACTATTACAAGGATTGTCTCAAATCCTTGTCCACAATACAAAATTGTCACTAAGGATGAATCTGCAATCCAAAAAACAGTAGAGGAATAAGGGATCCATGCACCACAAGAGGAGAACTTAGAAGTCTCTTCTATTTATCCTTATCAACATCTTGAAGATATCCAAGAACCATGGACCACAATTGATGAAGGGAAACACTTAGAGCCAAAGATTGAAGAATGTTTGGCATGCCTATCATCATATCCCTTGTATGTTCCGAAGTGTGATGACCAACCTTCCAAAGAACTTCATGGCATGAAAATCAAAGAGGACCATGGAAACAAAGATTACATTGAGACTTGGTTCCAAACAATCATTAGGCCACGACATTCCTCCATTCTCCAACACTGCTTTGAAATCATCTTCACTAAAGAAATTGGCCTCTCATATCCTGGTACTCATCAAGGTATACTTTTCAAATTTGGATATGAGTTTAATAGATATCATGTTGCGTAAACAGATGCATTGGAAATACTCCTACACTTGAGAAGTGATTTATTTTTCAAGTAAAGTAAGATAGTGTAAATAAATGAATAAAATAGTAAAGAGAAAAATAAGTCTAGTTGTGAAAACCAGTCTGTTGGCACAATTGGACATGATTTTTTCTTCAAAACCAAGCAACTGGCAGGAAAAACTCTTAATAAAGTTATATGATTTAATGTTGATTCAAGTTTTATGGTTCTTCAAATCAATTATGATTTATTCTCATGTCGGATGGTGTGGGATTCTTTAAGGCCCACCTTCCTACAAGTCTCATCCCATCGAATCTAGCACATAATTTGGGATCGAGATTAGGGATGTTTATAAGTACCTTGAGGCCTACATGCCTTAATGGGAGGTTTTCTCAATATCAACAAGGGAATAGATTAATGTCCCTTGACTAATGGATTCTATAGGTGTTCGACTCCAACACATCCATTCACACCAACTAGAATGTACTTTTGTACCTTGATGCCCATTGACATTAATGGTGGGTCATCTCGCATTGGTTAACAGTTTGCATTATTGACTGATAATCCAATGATATCTTTCTATGTTCGACTCCAAGTAAATTCATTCACATAGATTGAGTTGTACGAATAGGGGGTATGGTTGAAGACTATTTACTTCCATGATATTAACAATAGTTGAAGCAATTACTTTTCTTGAAAGTTCTAAAACAACAACATGTAGACGATATCCTTATCTACAATTCATCTACATTTTTTCCACAGTTATCCTTCAACACCAACACAAGTATCTTTAGCAGTAGCTTCATTTTGTTTCATCAGTCTTTTCCATTTCATATTGTACAAAATGAAAATATTTACAGTTAACTACTTCATTCATGTGCAGTATGAAGGTAGAAATAAAGAACAGGTTCGATGGTCATCTACATAATTTACCTCAGTGATCAGTTTGAATAACAAGGGCAAAATAGAGTTTCTAGAGCTTCACTTTATGGATTTTTATGATCATATTCAAGGTTTGATTATCTTCCTATATCTAACATCAACTAGGGAAATTAACAAAGTAAGTCTTGCAGATAACCAGTCTCGGATTTCTATGTTTCATCATCATCATCCATTTTTATAAATCTACAGGTAGTCTTGTAACAACCAAGCAACCATGTGTCCATTCACCTTGCCATCATCTACTTGTGACATTCAGAACCAAAATCATTTTGTAGCCATGTTCAAACTACTCTTTGCACACATCGTTCCAGTCCAACATTTGGTTGCATAAAATCTACAAAGGTAAACTAAGGTAAGGAGTCAATTTTTAAATTTTTCTAAGTTATCTAAAACATGGTAAGTCATATGGAAATTACCTTACAAACTCTTGATTATAATCTATGTAACATGTTTTTCTACCCTATCATTGTAATAATCCCCTACCAATACGATTCTGACCTATCACCTATCCTTTCGCCTCTCTTCCATATAATTACAAAAGAACCCTCCACCACCATTGAGATCGTGTGCATACACTGACAATAATAACTTGTTCATTACCATAATAATCCCCTCATGATCGTTTCGAATCTCTAACAGGATTCGAAATGAGCTTCTATATTTTCTTCCATATCCATATTTCATAACCTTCTAAAACCCACCTTCCAATTTCATATGCTTCTAGACCGTATTCCACAACTAATATCGCCTAAATTTTCTCCATCCTCACCCATTACTAGCAAGAAGTTTGTTTAAATAGATTTCCCAACATAAATGTACATGTCAGAGCCTGCAATACAACGAAGAAGCATCATGGGTGTCTGCGTTGAGTTGCTTTGTGTGACAGAGGAATGTCGCTTGAATATTAGGCTATTGAAGGAACTTTTGGAGATTAGTAGAGAGAATTCACGGGCAGAGGAACTTCATTACAGATTGTTTATATTTTGTTCTTCTTTCACCCTTTGATTTTTGAATAATTATATTGGCTGAAAATTTTAAATCTCTGATGAGCTCAATCTCTACAAAATTAAGGTAGTTGAATGATTATGAATCAGTTTTATGGTGGCTAACTATGTATTCTGCGTTTTGGGATTAGAAATATCTGAATAAGGCAGGTTATCTCTATAGAATTGTTGTCTCGTATGCATAGAGAGAGCATTGACAGGGCTAGCGCACATATCAATGATGAATGGCAGATCTAGCATTTTTCACTCAATTATGGAATTATGGGATTGGCAAGATAAGTTTGGTTGTGTTGAATAAGTAATAGATCATTCCCTGCAGCATCCACTCACTTTCAAATACATTATGTGTTGATCCACGATTTTTCCGAACGAACCCTATAATCCATGTTGTTTTACATACTATGTTCTTCAATTGCAATTTTCTTCCAAATCCCGTCCAATTCACCCTCCATCCGATTTGTTATGCCCATACTCATAATATTGTGCCTCAATCCAATATTGTAAATCACCATTGACATCCATTGATCGCTACCAAACCCACCAAATTCGCAATTTTATAGATGTTGGATTATAGAGAGTTTTAACACAACAATATATATGTTTAGCTATCCAATATCATTTGCATTTGTTTATAAAAAATTATATCATACAGAAACAAAATGACTCCCTTCTTATAGGCGCCTCATTCCTCATTCACAATTTGGATTGCGTCCATATCCACCAAGACAAGTTGCAAACATTGGCAGAAAGATCAATTTTGCTTTGTTTACATGAGGACATGTAACAGTGAAAGATCTTTAGCATGGGGGGGAGAGATGCAACTTATAAGAAGAAATAAAGAAAGGAACTTGGAGATGTAACTTGTGAGAAGAAATATTTTGAGATTTGTATTCAACATTATATGAAGGAAATGGATAGAGTAGTTTTCTATTTGGAAATGGGAAAGTATGAAGAATGCCTTAAAGATTGTGACACCTGTGATGGGTGATCTTGAAATCAATGCAAGATATAATGAACTCCCAAAGTAAATTATGTATTCGAGCATTCCAAGAAGGCCACCTATTTTAAACATGTAGAAGAAGAGGAAGAATATTAGGATGCTGAAGAAAACGATTAGTGACCTCAAGTTGTTGGGTAAACATTTGAAGAATGGGAATAGAATTTTAAAAGAAAGGAATGCACAATTACAGACATATATTGAAAAATTAGCCAAAGAGGAATAAGAAGTTATTCAAATATGCAACGAAGTGATGTAGGCAAAGCTAGATGTTGGTCATACATGGGAGGATGTTGAAGAAAAAGAGGAAAGGCTCCCATGTTAATATATCAATCACTAAATGACACAACTGGAGGTATTGAGAAATATTTTACCCAAATTTTGACATATTTTGGTATCAGGACATCAACTACATTTATATGTGTATCGTTTTTGCACGGGGACATACAAAATCTCAGGCGTGGGTGAGATGTCGAGCCTCTAAATTGACAGTCTTTTACCACTAGTAAAACCTTATTTTAATTGATTTATCCCTCCTTTTTGCTTAAGTTCTCTCTCACATCAGCATAATTATGAAAGGGTTTTGATGAATATGTTACTCTGAGAAAAAAGGTAAATTTTTCATTAATTATGTCTATTTCCATTTTTGGGTAGCTTAGGAAGATTATTGATAGAATCATTACTAATTAAGTTTTCCTCCAAGTTCAGATCCTGCAACACACATAGAGTTCCTGCAATACCATCATTGTTCCTCATACTTCCATGTGTCTAATGGAAATGGACACATAGATATCATAGTTGGATGTTTCTGTATGGTTATCTACCCATCAGATCATGCCCAGGTCGTGCATGTGAGTCTCCAAGGACTTGGTCCAAGTTATGGTCAAAATTAGCAAATAGTTTTAGACAATCGACTTCTAATGTGATTTATGGGAATATGAAGATAGATATCGAAAAACGAAAACATGGGTTTTGTGAATAAATGTCCAAATTAGTGTCTTCCATGGAAGATTTCCATGATTCGAAATGGTTAGAGAGATAAGACAAGTTCTCTAATCTGCGTTTATCCATATTTTATGTTGTGGACGAATTTTCCCAAATTGTAAAACTCAGATTGAATTAGAATTGTTAGTTCTCGGTTTGGGGGATTGGATCTTATCATTCTCATTGAGTTTTGTGTATAAGTATGCACTCATTGTAAGAAATGAGAGAGCATATGCCAGATCATTACTTTGTTCTTTAAAACTTGTATTGTTGAATTTTCTACATCAATAAGAGAGCAACCAAGTTGATGTTTGGAGGCAGATTTATGTGAGCATAATCAATCTTTGGTGTTGCAATTCTCTTGCAACAGGAAGCTAACTGGGAGGGCCCCTCAACTTGGAACAGTGCTACAATTTATTTCTTTAGCATTAGATTAAGCTAAGTATAATTTCCTTTCTTTGTAAATTGTAGATAGATGTAATTAATTAAATGCTAGATTGCTTGTTGTAGCTTTTATTCATTTACTTGCAGCCTATAGTTCATGAGTGAGGTTCTACTTTTGAATCCCTTGAACACTTGACCATTGAGTAGGTGAAAGATTAGAGTTGGTGTCATTGGAGAAGCCTTGATACTATTGGCTCAACTGACACATCTATTAGATTTTGAATGTGTTGCATGCCTTGGTTTGTTTTTGAAATCATAAGAATAGTTTCACTTGAAGGTGGAAACGAGATTACATGACGTTAAGGACTTTCTTGAGTAAAATATTGTAGACTACACCAGAAGGACATTTTCTTGTTTTTTTTTCCCAATGAACAAGTTTATTACGATTTGCAAGGGTAATGTCATGTTCTTTTTCATAGATTAGATAGTCATGCTAGTCCTAGTCCCTACACATACAATGTTGGCACCTCTAAGCTTATGCCCCCAGATTGATGATTTAATGATCATCAATTAAGTTAATTAATTTGCTCGACACCTCCCCTTAAATAACACCTTTGATGTAATAATAATCTAATTTTAAGGTCGCGGCCAAGCCAAACACCAAATTGGTGTATGAGACTCCCTTGTTTCTGTGACAGGGGACCCGCGCAGGGATTTGATTGCTAATTGCTAAAGTCTATGGAGGTATACATACTCTACCCCCTATGAATTTGAACTTGTAACCTCTTAGGAGGGAAAACATGTTCTTAATCATTAGGCCCACTCAAGAATTTAGTTAGTTTTCCTACCATTCTATGTAAATATAAATCTATTTTAACCTATATATGAAGTATGAATAGATAACAAAAATCCAATCCTAAATTTATTAGTATTTAATGGATAGATGATAAAAAAATCAAATCTCAAATTTATTAGTATTTAAAGAATAGATAAAAAAAAAAATCAAATCCCAAATTTATCATTATTTAATAAATAGATCTAAAAATATATATTTAAAAATCTAATTGATAAATTTAAAAAATATTTCAAAATAGATTTAAGATAGATTAATATAAATATATTTTTTTTTATTAAAATATTGTGTTTTTTAAGTTTATGGATTTTTTATTATTAATATTATGGGGTTGGGTGTTTTTTAATTTTTCCTTTATAACTAAACTCATTATTTTTGAGTTGAGCTTAAAAAGAGAACGTATTTTGGCCAACATCAACAAATTCATTCTAGAGCAAATCCAAGGTCTCATTCCAAATGACTTTGTGCTTAATCTTGGCCTTCCAATACCTAACTTGTGCCTCTAGAGCTACTTCTCCGTCCACCTACTTCTATGTCCACCTATGACTTATACAAGCTCTTATATCTTTAAGATAATATTCTTTTACTCTCTAATCACATTTACTTCGTGAAAACTAATTGAAATCACTAAATGAAATTCTCTTTGTTCAAGATCCGTCTTCTTTTAAGCTTCAATTTTTCCCTTCAACGAAGAATCCATTAAGCTATATTTTATCACCCAACTAAATCTTGCCAATACTTTGTTAATAGCTTAGTGGTTGTATGTTGACATAGTGGTGCCACTTTCTCTTCCCAAGATTAAGCACAACTTGTTGTCATATCTATGGGATAGGCTATCTTGTTATTTTTTGAGTCCTGAAACCTAACTTCAGGAAGGTCAAGTGGGTTTCTTGCCATGATTGTCAAATTCTATTCACTTGGCATGTGTTGTTGGCATCTTCAAGACAAGTTCAAAAGTTTTAGTGGGATTAGGATAAGGGTTGAAAAACTCCTCTTGTTATTTAAGTTTGACATCTAGCCTATTTGGATTTGGGCATGTGGAAATTCCTCTTACCTTTTAAGATTCAATTTCTTAACTATTTAAATTTGGAAGTTAAAAACTCCCCTTATCTCCTCAACTTTAATTTTTGAATTCATGAGAATCTTCTTTGGTGTAGTTCTAAATTTAGTTTAATTTTCCTTATTATAACTTGACCTTTATAGATATATCCTTCCTCTCTAGGAGGATTTTAGGCCCACCAAATCTTCAAAGGCTATATAGGTGGTTTTGGTTTGGAAACCCCTATATTTATCAATTGTAGTCCATTTACTTTATTTGATAGTTTTTCTTTTGATCCAATCTATAAGAATTATTATAGTCCTCTTTTATCCAATCTATAAGAATCATTCATTTTAATCTTCTTTGGATATCATGAAATTTTCTCTACAAGATGGTATCTTCAATCAAAAGCCTTGACTTAAATCGGCTTAGCACAAAGTCTACTACTAGATGTAATGGTTCTTTTAGATCATCATCAAGTAGTTAAGGTTCAAAGCATATCAACTTATTTGCATAATAATTACATAGTAAATGCACACGTCAACAACTAAATCAAGCTTGAAAGAATTGTCTCGCATTTACTCTACAATTTTAAATGGCCATATTTGTATTGGATTAATGTTTGGTCTTCACCCTAATCCTCTATTTTATTATATACAACCACACCATATCATCAACATTGAATAGGTGGTGGGTTGTTATATGTTGATCATGACTCTCTTTATAATGGTGTTGTGCTCGACGTGGTCGTTCTTCAATCTACTTATGGATTTGTTGAATCATAGATATAAAATTAACAACTTTTTGTAGTTCATTATCATAATTTGTATATGGAGTTTTAGAAAGTACAAAGCATGACAAATAAAAAGGACACTAAGGTAGAAAACCCAAACATACCTCAAAAGGATATTGATTGATGGTATTATGAATGATTTCTTTGTAACAATGTTAAATATAGGGTAGACCTCCATCCTAATATGTGGGTGTTTTTTATTATAACCCCATAATGAATGCACTAAAGTTCAATTCATAATGATATGCACCAAACACCCAAATAGCATAAAAAAAGAAAGAGAAGTAACTCCATGCCTTGAGAGTGAGAGAGAAGAATGAATGTGAAGCTTCTTTGAGGGAGCAACCTTCTTTTACAATAGAACAAATGTATGAGATGAGATGATTTATAAACTAGGCCTCCTCGATATATATAGAAGACAAAGGGTACATTTAAAATCAAAGGGTTTAGCTGACAACACTAATATAACAATAGAAATGTAATAAATCAATATCTAGGGCTTTATCTAGGGATTAACATGCCCCTCCCCTTCAAACAAGTGTTTCCCTCAACACTCGATTAGAAGATGTTTTTGCATGAAGAGCTCATCTTCCCACGTCGTCTCTTATACTGGTAGGTTCTTCCACTTGATGAGGTACTCAGTAATTACTTCATTTTGTTGTTTCTTGATCCTTGTTTCAAGGATTGTTTATGGTTCTAGTATGATTTTCTCTTCTTCATCAATCTATGGTAAAATAGTTTGAACGAAGATCTTCTCATTGATTACCTTCTAAAAGTAAGAAACGTAGAAGATTGGATGTACACATGAATATGGAGGCAACTCCAATTTGTAAGCCATACTTCCAATCCTCTACAACACCTTATAGGGACCATAGTAGTTAGGTTATAATTTATTGTTGTTCTTTTGTTGATTGAGGGAATTTTTTTTGTATGATTGTAGCCTCAAAAATACCCAATCCCCCACTTCAAATTCCCTTTCACTGTGATGTTGATCTACTTGTTGTTTCATTCTATTTTGGGTTGTAATAAAGTTATCCTTCAATAGTTTGAGAACCTCTTGTTGCTTCTCTATGTGGTCCTCCATTGCTTGAACCTTCTCTTTCCCTCTTAAGGGTGATGTGATGGATGGAGAATGATATCCATAAATTGTCATAAATGGGGACATTTTTTCTGAAGTATGGAAGCTTGACGTGTTGTACCACCATTCTTCCAAGGGAAACCACTTGACTCATTGTGTCTATTTACCAAATGCAAAGCAATGAAGATACCCTTCTAGACATTTAGTCATAATCTTAGTTTTCCCATCAGATTAAGGATGGTAAGAGCAGCTATGAGTCGATTGAGTACCCAAACAAGAAAATAATTTAATCCAAATATTACTAGTGAAAATTAGATCTCTCTCACTTACAATAATCTTGGGAAATCCATGTAGCTTCTGAAATGTTTCCATGAGTGTTGTAGTTATAGTAATTTCTTTAAAGGGATGAGAAAGAGATAAAAAAAGGGGCATATTTTGTGAGTCGATCCACCACTACCATGATGAAATTCATTCCTTTGGACATGGGTAGATGTAGCATCCCCAACAACCAATTGGGATATGCCAATCCAAAAATTCAAACTTTGATACCAAATTGAAACATACAAATACTCTGCAAATACACAGATTCATACAAAATGATAATAAAAATACACATGAAGCACACACATGAAAAACCCATAAACATAAATGCATAAATAATAACGCAACACATAATTTAACACATAATTGACGCTGATATTGATAAAAATATCACCAACTGTGTGTATACCTTCCACGTTCCTTCCACCCTTAGACCACACTAATCAAACCTCTCAACAGTGGGTCACCCCCAAGTTGGGACTAAACTCTACCCAGGTAAAGGAATTCCTAACCAGGCTGATGTATCTCAGACAACAGTGAAAACTCTGTCACAAGTGCCAAATCGAACTAATATCCTACAGTCCCTCATTCCCCACATGCATGTCCCACCCTGGGAAGTCTGTCCCTTCTCTGCTCAATAGTCCCTTGGTTGCCTTACTTCCTTTCCAGGGCTTCAACAATAGGCCGGACAGGAAGTCTCAGAGCCCTGTAGCTGCAGTTTGGCACCTTCGGGAAATCAATTCCCAACAATTCTCTCACCTAGAGATAATTTCTCACGGACCTGACAACCCACTTCTTCAGTCCAGCTCCTAAGCTAACCAGATACAGGTACATGTACGGTGACAGTAACAAGAAGGTACAAAGGGAAACTGAATGAGTGAGTCAATGATGGTGGAATGATGGGAAAATGAACTAAGTCCAAACTATATGTATGCATGTTCCCAACTTGACACTTGTTATGTTGAGAACTACTTTGGCCCACTTGTCCCCATCCTTAGAACTTAGGATAAAATAATTATCCATACTTTATACTTTAAGGAATATTAAGATAATATTCATTTTTGGCTTAAGATCCCTAGCTTAGCCCCTTATCCTTAAATTTTAGCCCCCTTTCCCTATCTTGTGGAGTTTAGCCCCCCATACTCTTTTACATGGTTGGTTTTCCGTAGTGATGTATTTTTCATTAATATTTGCGTGTGATTTACATTTAAAATAAAAACATACTGTCATTTTCGTATCCAAGCTCACCAACATCAAAAACATGAATATATACAAAAAGACTCTCTAGCCTCAAGAACACACACTCAAGTTCTTGCGCACGGTATCCTAGAATGTACATACATCTTATTTTAGTGCAAAGTACATATGTGCGCTATATTATGGAAGGTGCTTACAACCAATTCCAAGACTTGATACAAATAGCTCACCAACTTATATATATATGTACATTTACAGTTGGGTTCAGCCTAGGGTTATTACATTCCCCTCCCCCTTATTTATGCACTATCCTCAGTGCAATATATACACATATACAACCAAAATTTCAAAAATCCTCAAAAGGATACGGGTATTCTGCCCGCATAGCATCCTCGTGCTCCCAAGTTACATCATCAAGACCGTACCAGGTCCATTGGACATTTACTAGCTCTATGGCTCACTTCCAGAGCTGCTTGATCTTTTGGTCTAATATGCACATCGGATGCACTTGAAAGGCACCTTCTTGTTCCACCTAAATCACATTCCAATCAATGACATTGTTACACGTCAAAATTGCTCAGCTGGATAAGTGTCGCATTATCCCTCTTAATTGTCGTAAGTGTCGCATCAACTTTCGCAAGTGTCGCAAGTTGGTCAATAGTGTCGCAAAGGATGTTCAGACATACTGTCATGATAACGACACTAAGGAGACACTTATAACCTTTCACATGACTGATTTGAAGGAGGAGAACTGATCTACTGAAGTCAAACAACCTTTTGCCATCTGAAAGCACCCAAAAAGCTGAGTTTTTGGAGGGGAGCGCTTCTCTATACCTCTTCTGGGAGTGATGGTGCCACCCCTTACACTGTCTGGGGGTGTTATAAAGCTCCTCTGGCCTTTTTGAGGGCGCTATGGAATTTTAAATGGCTGAGCGCCCCTAAACTTACTAAGGGCTGAGAAGTAACAAATGGCCCTTTGAGGAGGCTACCTAATGCAGGCGGTTAAGTGACTGAGGATGGGAAGCATCTTTTCATTCTTGGAAGGTAGTTGGATTGAATCCCTAGTCCATCCATGATCCTCAAGCTGAGAAGGAGGAAAAATCCTCACCTTCCCCAGGATATCTCAAGATTGTTGAGCCCTCCAAGGCTATATAAACAAACAATGGTGAAAGAGGGCGCAAAATGAGAATGATGCCAAACCCTAACTGATCTATGGAGGTGAGGATTACCAAGAGAGAATCATACCAAACTTATGATCATGAGGTGGTATGGGGAGAAGAATTAGATATATGAAACTTATGATGATCTTGGAGAAAACTTTCTGGTCAACCAAGGAGAGTGATCAGTGAAGTTTTTTTTATCCAGGTTGTGGATCTTTTCGAGCAAGGGTTAGACAAAAGGGACTTGAAGAAGCTATTGCATTAAATCTCTGATTGTAAAGTATTGTTGTCGTTATTCTCATTAATATGACAAGCTTGGCGCTGTTTCTTCTAGTTTGTGTCTAATGTTACATGAACTTATCATTTAGTGATAGATCTGTTTTTCAAGCTAATGTCAATAGAGTAGGAAGTAGTGCATGTCTTGTTTTTCCCATGACTCTCGGCTTTGAGATCAGGCATAACCTAGGAATGGGGGACAACGTCAAATAATTACTAGATTTATCCTCCCTTCTCATGCAGTGGTTAGATAGATTTGAGAATGAAGTAGTGTCAAGTAAGCATTTTCTATCTGAGTTCAAGGTCAAGCTCTAGAGAGTCTGGTCTACTTGTCCCATGAGCTGATTTTCCTACAATAGAAGCTGACTCCACTGGGGATATAGCCTCAATTCAAAACCTATTGTTTGGATTTTTCTCCTCAATTAGCCTTGATTCTGTCATGATTGTTTCAGACCTGGTTTACCCTCTTTGATTAGTTTCTGGAAGCTGGTGGCTCCTTATCCCATCATACTTTCTGACATCTTTGTCAGTTAGAACTTCAATTTTGAAATTTCTTGTATTTGGAACTTACAGACCTGGCCCCACATCCTAGTGTTAGGCGCCGGTCTCCTAAAAGGATTTACCTGAGAGCATTATAGCGGCTCTCCTGCTTGCCCATGGCAGCAGGCATGACCTCCTTGTGGCTGAAAACTTCAAATTTTGCATTTTTTTGGATTTACGCCTCATGTTCTTCTAGCTGATCAGACAGATCAATTTGTCTTCCCTTTTAGCATTGACATCTATATTTTTGAAGAATAAACACCTTGTTGATTGGATATTGTAACCTTATTCACCTTTTTGTTAGGTTTTTCCTGTTTAGTGAAGCTTGGAACCTATGCATTGCTTTTCTTTCTCTTCAATTGAGCGAAAAAAACCCTGGTGAAGGTCATCAGTCCTGAGATCTTTGCATCTTGTTTTTCCAATGAGGTCATTGTTCTTCAACTTTCTTTTTAGGTGTGTGGATTGATTTTTCTTTGATTGTTTCTTTTCTTTCATTTTTCGTTTTGGTTGCTTTCCCGAAAGAATTAACAATTGTTGTCCATGACTCTTCTTGTTGATGCTAGTTTGGTCTTTCATTCACACCAAGAAAATAATTAGCAAAGATAAACTGTTGTGTTGCATTAGTCATCATCCTTTAAAATTGAAGATATATTCATGATTAATTGAGCATATTAGAGGCATTTAAAATTTTTTGCATTACCTTCGAGGATTTGATTGAGAAAAAGAATTGTTTGAGGGCATTACGTAGTTGTGCTTGTTAGTGAAAGGAAACTCTCTCTCCTTAACTGGAGATGTTCTGTCGAAAGAAATGGCTTGCTTATCGTATTCGTTGTTATGTGAGTCGATTCCACCACAAATTTCATTGGTTTCGCCATGCACCCTTTTAGCGTAAAGCAAATACATAAATCAGCCTTCATTAAGTTACTTAGAACTTTTTCTTTGCTAGATCCTCCACCAACAGGTGTGATAGTAGAATAGGTGTAGTACTTTTGGATTAGAGCAGGCATAACTCTCCAGTTGTTAAAACAAACATTAGCATCACGAGGAGTTGGGAGGTGATCAGGTTATAAATTAAGTCTGCAGGATCCCCTCTCACCGGGGGGTTCGCTTTGAGGTTGCATTGAAGGATGGCCTCTATGGGGACTAACCCTCAGTGGTTTAACTAATTGTAGTGGTCAGATCGGATCGTCATTATGAGGTCACTTTGAGTAAACCCACAATTCTTGGTGGAAGCTTCTTAGTTGATTTGGGGCTTGATATATACCTTACGTCGTTAGGATCGAGGCTATTCGATTGTTCCCACCAGTGACTGGTGGTGACCTTAGTGGCAGCCTGTCTTGGGGTTCTTACAAGGTGGCGGTGTGGAAGTCTCAGCATGCTTAGGCAGACCTTGATCAAACTCATAGATCCTTGGAGGGTAAAATCCACAATTATCGTGGAGCTTATAGTAAGTCAGATTAAGCAATTAACCATTATGTGTTCACCCTATCACCCCTTGGACTTGATCACCATGGCGTTGGATTCATCACCAATGTCTTGATTAAATCAAAGTTATTGTTTGCTTGGTTGTGATTCTTAGATTTTCTATTAATGTTTCTTTTATAGTGGACCTTGGGTTGAGTGGTGTTAATGGCCGAATCACAGGAGTATAATGGAGAACCCTTGATGCAGAGACCTTATACCTTTCATGCATTTGACTTTGTGGTCCTCATATGTTTACTTACTGAGTCGGGACTCACTATTGGATTACCGGTTTGGTTTTTCCCCACTCAGTCCCAAATCCTCCCAATGTTTGAGTTTCTTATAATACTTTGGATGTCAATACAAAACCCACACATCAACCTCATGTAAATTTTTTGCCTTCTTCACCCATTAGTCTCCTTCCCTTTCTCCTTCTTTAGCTAGTGAAATCTCTAAAGCAAGTAGCAGGTTGATAACAAGAGGAAGAAGCGAAAAGAAGAAGAATAGCCCGAAAAGGACCAAGACCCAACAACATCGGATGTTGGCTCTAAGCAACCAATTACGGTTAATAAAATGCTGGGAGTGTTGATGAGATCAACGAGATTGAAAGAAAGAATCCAAAACCCAAATTCCCATGCGGCCTTTGTAAGGTGACCACTTCAGTTGTCCGGATCTTACGAGGAGTCTTAGAAATGTGGTCCTCCCGTCATCGACCTTTGTCGGTCATGTCAATGATACTCCATCGGCTATAATGTTCTGGAGTTGGTAGAAGAAGAAAGCATCAAGTTCCTTGCATGTATAAGGTAATCATTACTCTCTGCCTTTGTCCTGCATGGGCGGGCTTCTTCTCTTGCAGAAAACTTCCTTCCAAAAGTTTCTTCGTCAGTTTCCTCCAACCCATCATTGGTTGATGGTATGGTCAATCCAGTTCCATCGGTCGATCAGGTTGATCAATTGATGATATGGTTTCCTCCTCGATTGAACCACGATCCCAAGTAGCTGATCGGTTCTAAAATGTCGATCCAGCCAGCTCTTCATCACAAAGTGACACCAAAGTAGTCGATCCAATTTCATCCTCGATCGATCCCATTCCTCCATTGAGGAATTTCAAAGTGGATGAACCAGTCCCTTCCTCCGGTCATTACCCTTCGTAGAAGGGTATGAAAGTGATTGATTTGATCCCATCATCGGTCAATCCCGCTCTTCCTCTGAAGACTGCCAAAGTGGTCTATCCAAGTCCTACATTGGTTAGATCCGATCAATCATCGGTCGATCCTACTCTCTCTGAAAGTAAATCGATATTATGTATTTCTTGTTATCTGGTCTCCACCTTTGAAATTCCTCCTCCTCTGGAGACATCAAATCTGAAGCCATCCACTACATTGATGCGCTGGCGGGCCGCATCTTCCTTCCCACATTCCTTTCGGATTACAGTCGGGTTAGTGGGTCGGGCGTCCTCAAATCTTTGATAGATGAAGGTACGTGCGTTATTTTGTCTTTTTATTTGCTTGAGTAGCCACAGGTTGTCGCAAGCCGACAGTTACAGTCTTGTTAGCTTTTAAGGAAGAATAATCAACCTTGAGGATCCTTCATTAGTTTTCTATAACTTTGGGAGGAAAAAAAATATCTTTATCCCGTTGTCATGGTAGTCCGAGACCCTTTGTATTTCTCTTTACTCCTTGGTAGGGATTATGTCTATCTGTTCATAGCTCTTGTATCCACCCTTTTTAGGTGTGATATCTTCCCTCATGATGGAAGAATTGTGACTATTAGAATCAACTTTCATTCATCTGACCCAGTGAATACCTCCTAAGTGGTTCTTATATCTTGAGATAAATATCACCCCACAGCATGTCAATTATTTGGCGTTATCTCCCATGACTTCAACTTATGGTGATTTGGATCTGGTATTTGACATGGTGATCTCTTGGTGAAAGTTGGAGCCTAATCTCCTTACCCTTGTCCGACCCTCAACATGTGTTCCTTCAGATGACTTCTTCCATCACGTGAAGATCTCTTGGAAATACAATAGGAGTCTTGTCCTTGACGCGAGTACATCCTTCGGTCGTTATCCCTCTTGGAAGCCATGATCAGAAAGAAACCACGAGCATAGTTTCACTTCTCCATGGAAAGCTCATTAAAAAAAACCGAGAGGCCACTAGATTTCATCTTGAGGGACATAACGAGACATAGTTCCTCTTCTCATGGCAATAGTTAAAAA
This sequence comes from Picea sitchensis, assembly GCA_010110895.2. Taxonomy (NCBI): domain Eukaryota; kingdom Viridiplantae; phylum Streptophyta; class Pinopsida; order Pinales; family Pinaceae; genus Picea; species Picea sitchensis. The sequence goes on along the minus strand of SNQJ01S0019325.1, from coordinate 135,088 downwards.
TGAGAACAATCTTGAGGATCGAGACCTAGAGACCTTGAGGCATGGTTCTTTTCACAGTAATCAAGCTCATTAAAAATGAAACAATCACCTCTCCTTCAAGTTGAATCTTTAGCGGATCTGCATTAGATGTCAAATGGGAGTCTTTAAATTGGAATCTCATTTTAACCTTCATTTCATCCTCCTTTATCCTTTTTCTCCATCTGGTGCAGAAATTGGTGACAACCTCAAGTCGGTGAATGAATTGAAGCTTGAGGGGGCATGTCGATAACGATGATCATTAAGATTAGGCCCTGCTCAAGCTGAGGGAGCATCACAGAGCTTTAGTCTTTGTTCTTTCGTGCTTTAAATAAATACAGCGAGAATGCAGCAGGGTAAAGTTTATCTTTTAGGACCACGTCACGGATCTGAACACAGAAAAGGAACCCACGAGTCTCCTTTAAACCCTTTTTAGACTCTCTAAATATGAAAAGGTGTCGAGTGATCTTGTTTTCTTTCACACTCGTTAAAAGGTGGAACAGAAGCGTCTTTGAAGCGATAGTTTAACCCTTTTCAGTCTCGTTGGACTCTTGTGCCAAAAAGGCTAGAGAGTTCTCTTTTAGATGTTTTCCAAACTCTATAATCTCAACCGGGTTACGTCTTAGACTCGTTAAAGCACATTAATGAGATCCCGGAATAGAACCCTTACTATAGGTTTAGTTAAACAAGGAAGTGGAACTTACCGAGAAGGTGAGTTATATCAACATGTGTGTTATCCTCCGAGCTCATTAAATTAAAAAGAGGTACTCATCTATGGATGGAAAAGAATTGAAAAGACAAACCAGCGATCTCTTGAGACCATCATCGCACTTCTTGAAATTACAGCCCTTGAACCGACCTTTGTCATTGCATACATCATAATCCATTGAACCTCTGCACCGAGCCAATCCTCTGAGTTTCCTTTCACTCTTTTGAGTCGTGCAAGTCACAGTATCCTTTGCATAGTTTTGGTCCATGTCATGTTTATTTTGTTGTGCCTCGGTATTCCCGAAAGGGAAGTATCAGCCTCGAGAGTCAACCATCCCAAACATCTTGCCTCAAAACACAGTAATGGGTCCATGTCATTTGATCACCTTGAAATTACATCCTCCATGTAGTTTCATATGGTTGATGGGGATACATCAAAGGCCCTCCCGTGACGAGTCTAATTCCTGTCGACTTCAAATCATTAACCAGGAATTAGACTTAAAAACTAATTAGTAGCGCTTTGGGACACGCATGCCTCCAATAGAGCCTCCTCTGATGAACAATTGGTTTACACCATTGACCTTTGATCAAATGATTCCCTGAGATGACCACCGGTACATCTCTATTCATTCATTTGGGAATGTAATGCGGGTACCTGGGAATCATTATTAATGGTGATTTCTCTGGCACTTGTTAACGGTTTACACCGGTAGTAGGTAATCGATGGTTTCAACCATGTTAGGCAATGGGACATCTCTTCACATAATTGATTAAGTACCATATTGGGATTGGTAAAGAAGACCGCAGGTTGATAATTCCCGCTTTGTCTGTCGCCTTGAGGTTGCCCGAGGAGGAGTTACCCGGACTAAGAACACATATCTTTATTACATGATCACTTTGTATTGATGCGTGGCTATGTCTTATAATCTAAATAGATCCACTATGTATTCTTATTGGCTCGATGGGTTCATGTCAATGCAGTATAGATCTAATGTATTCTCGGTGAAATACCCTTTTGTCAATACAATTATGGATCAGCGGTGTATTTTATGGCGTATATCTTAAAAGTCTTGATCACCCAAGCATAGGTATACGCCTTGGGTTTGAAATATGTCATGATATTTGTTGGATGTTTATGCGCAACTTCAATACTGAAGTCTATACCCTTAGCGAGAGTCTACAAAATATTTGAGTCGTAGGTTGTATCTTCCTAACCATGCTTTGGGGGCATTTTGTTACATGTCAAAATTTCTCAGTTGGATAAGTGTAGCATTATCCCTCTTAACGTTATGCGTAAATTAGCCATCCCAGCTTCATAAGTGTATAAAGTTGGTCACTAGATGTCCTAAGGATGTTGAACCTCTGTCATGATAACGGTACTAAGGAGACACTTATAACATCATGATTGATTTGAAGAGGCCCCGTCTGAGGTCAAACAACCTTTGCCATCGGCTTCCAAAAGCTGAGTTTGGAGAGGAGCTCTCCCCGCCACTATCACCGAATGGTCGGCATTTCCCAATATTGTCCGGGGGCGTTACTATAGCATTTCACCATTACTGAGGGCTATGGCGGCAGGCGACAAACTTTTGGGAGCTTCATTTCGATATTGCGGGGCTACCTATTAGGAGGTTGTTGGTACGTTGGATAGTGGAAGCATCTTTCATTCTTGGAAGGTGGTTGGATTCGAATCATAGGTCTAGGCTTGATATTAGGGAAGATCCTCAATCGAAGGAGGAAAATCCTCACCTTCCCCAAGGATGATATCTCAAGATTGGTGAGCCTCAAGATTTATAAGCAAACTTTCTAATGGTGAAGAACGCAAAATGAAGAATGATACCAAACCTATGATCTCATAGGTGAGGATTACTATGAGAGAATCATACCAAACTTATGATCATGAGTGGTATGGGGGAAAATTGGATAATATTGAACTAGATCCTTGGAGAAAACTTACGTTAAATTAGAGTGTCCGATTGAAGGCTATGTACTATCGGGTTGTGGATCTTTGGGGCAGGGTTGGAGCGAAGGACTTGACAAAGTACAGTAGCATTAGCATCTCGATTATTAAGTACTTCTTTGTCGTTATTCTCATTAATGAAGCTGCGGCTTGGCCTGTTTTTTTCTAGTTTGTGTTTGATGTTTCATGAACTTATCATTGATAGATTGATTTGTTTTCAAGCTAATGTCGATAGGTAGGAAGTGGTGAAATCTTATTTTGTCCTGACTCTCCGGCGGCAAAAGTCGAGGGCGCTATTTCGAATGATATTAGGGACAAGCGTCGAATTAAAATTATACGGTACATCCTCCCTTCTCATGCATTAATTTTAGATAGATTTGAAATGAAGTCAATGACCATGTTAAGAAATTTTCTGTCTAGAGTTAAGGTCAGCTCTTAGAGGTTAGATCTCTTGTCATGAGACAGTTTTCCTCTATGAACATGATTCTTAGGTATACTTTTTAGCAATTATACATGGAATACATTATGAATATGCATGGATGTTGGTAATGAAAGCATATAAGCTAATGGTCCGATCCTCTCTAGGATTTCAAGTGACCTACAATAACGAGCTGTTATTTTTGAACAATTTCCCAACTTGAGGGAACTTTTTTTGGCCTTCACATTCAAAAATACATGATTGTCCACTTCAAAATTCCTGTGAAGTTAGCCATATCGACATATATTTTTTGCTGTCTTGGTGTACAAGTGTTTTATTTTCATCATTTTCTCTTCCATTTCCTAAATGAATTATTTAATATGTTGATGGTTTGTTCCGACTTGGTTGCATGTCATAGACAATCTAAAATGGACTCATCTTAGTGCTGGTATGATTATTATCACTCTGAGTGCAGTTAGTCTTCCATCTTGATGGTTTATCCATCACATACATCCTCAATATATCTTTAATCACTTGATCCACCATCTCTGTTACCATCGGGCTCTAGATGATAGAGGTGTACTTAAATTCAATTTTTTTCCAAATCCTTAAATAATCCTTTCCAAAATTTAAATCCCTTAAATAATCCTTTCCAAAAATTTGATGTAAATTTTGGATCTCTGTCAGACACAATTGTCTTGGGTATACCATGTAGTCAAGCAATTTCTCTCATATAAATATCAACAATGTTGGTTGCCTTGTGAGTGAGCTTTACTGGAATAAAATGGGCATCTTTAGTAAGCTTATCCACAACTACCATGATAGAATCATGCTACTTGTTTGTTTTGGGTAGTTTGGTGATGAAATTCATTGTTAAAAATTCTCATTTCCACTCAGGAATGGAAAATGGTTGTATCAAAACAGTTGGGTGTCTATGCTCAACCTTGACCTTTTGACACTCCAGACATTTAGCAATAAAATCATCAACCTCTTTCTTCATACATGGCAAATAATATTGGCTCTTGACAGTTGCAATAGTTTTCTGATAACCTGGGTTCCCAGCATAAGGTACATTATGCATTTCTCTCAATATCAGATTTTTCAATTCCAGGGAATTTGACACATAAATTCTTCCCCTATACATGAGAATTTCATCATTTTCTAGCTTATAGTCTTCAATTTTTTGCTGCAAAATACCTTGTTGTAATTTTGTTATTATTTTTGTGTATTGCAAATCTGATTTTGCAGCCTCTAAGATTATGTCTTTCAAAGTTGATTGGTACATTTTAATGGTTGTAGCATGCAACTCATGCACCCTTTTTCTAAGTGCATCATCCACCTTTCTCTCTTTCCCTTTGATATGATTTATGTCAAAGTCATATTCACTGAGGAATTCTAACCACCTGCTTTGCCTAGAATTTAGAGTTGGTTGTCCAAATAAATATTTCCGACCAATATGGTCTATCCTCAACTCGAATATTTTCCCCATGAGGTAGTGCCTCCACATATTCAAGGCATGCACTATGGCTGCCAACTCCAAATCATGAGTAACATAGTGTCTTTCATGCTCCTTCAACTTCCTTGATTCATAGCATACCACATACCCATTCTGAATAAGGACTCACCAAGCCCTTCTTTACATGCATCAATGCATACAATGAAATCTTCATTTGTATCAACAATCTTTAGTATTGGATCACTTGTTAATAAATTCTTCAAGTGTTGGAAACTCTTTTCACAATCTGATGTCCACTCAAACTTCACACCTTTCTTCTGCAAGGAAGTGATTGGGTGTGCAATCTTTGAGAATCCCTCAATAAATATCATGTAGTAACATGCAAGTACCATGAATGATCTTACCTCAGATACATTCCTTGGTTTTGACCATCCTCTAATGGCCTCTATCTTCTCAAGATCCATTGTTATCCCTTCCTATGAAATGATATGTCCCAAATAATAAATTTGTTTCTGATAGAGTGATAACTTGCTCAATTTGGCATACAATTGATGCTCCCTTAATACTTGCAATACCATCCTCAAGTGTTTCACATGATCTTTCTATGACTTAGAATATATACGAATGTCATCCAAAAAGACAATGACAAACTTATCTAAGTATTCTTTGAAAATACAATTCATTAAACACATGAAAGACAGTTGGTGCATTTGATAACTCAAATGGCACCACTGTGAACTCATAATGACCATACCTTGTTCAGAAATCATTCGTGTTGATGTATTCATATTTGATTCTTACCTGATGATAGTATGACCTGAAATCAATCTTAGAGAATATTTTTGCATCTTTCAACTGATCAAAGAGGTCATCGATACTTGGCAAATGATACTTGTTCTTCACAGTTACCTTGTTCAATTGCTTGAAGTCAATGCAAAGTCTCAATGTTCCATTTTTTCTTCAAAAATAATATTGGGGCACCCCAAGGTGACACACTTGGGTGTATATACCCCTTCTTTAGAAGCTCTTCAAGTTGCATTTGCAATTCCTTCAATTCTGGTGTACTCATCCTGTAAGGAGTCTTTGATATTGGGGCTGCTCCAGGCATCAGATTGATGGAGAAATCAATGTCTCTTTTAGGGGGTAATCCTGATATTTCTTTAAATACATCTTCAAGCTCTTTTAGGACTACATAATATTCAATATTTGGCAACTTATCTTTAGGTGTCTCTTCCATATGTGAAATATTTGACACCCTATTCTGTAACTTTTCTTCAACCACAATGCTGAAATTTCTCTGACGTTTACTTCCCTGGGAATTCTATGTATTGTCCTTAGGTTCCCTTCCTCATCCAAGCAAGTAAATGTATTATCATAATAATATAGGATAGCATGGTATTGGTCCAACCAATCCATACCAATTAGGCAATCATAGGAACCTAAAGGTATGATGTTCAAATATTCCCTGATGCTCAATCCATTCATGTCCATTGGACATTCCTTAACCATCTCATCAATTTTTCTTTTAGCTTCGGTAGCTAGCTGCACCAACCAAGATTTTCCAAGATTGCTTCTTGGAAAACGAAATATTCCCACCATATTAGGATCTATATAACTATGAATAGCTCCTGGATCAATTAAAAATAGAAATGGTTTGGTTGTTGATCTTACCTTCCACTTCAATCATATCTGACTGAAAATCATCTTGCTTATTATCTAGGGATGGGTAGATCCTAGGTACATTTCTTCCCGTATCTTCCACTGTGTTAGCTTTTTGTACATTATGAAAGTTCCTCGCTTTTTCACCTTTGTAGGGGCAATATCTGTACATATGGTCTCCTCCACAACCCCAACATTGAATAGGTGGTTGCCTTGGTCTTTGTCCCATAGTCTTGGTCATTCTTGGTTCTCTAGAAGTTGGTTGTCCCTAAGAATTATTTCTGAAGAATGGTGGGTTAGTTCCCTTCTTTCTCTATTCCATATTGTTTTTCTTCTTATCTTCCGAAGCTTTTTGGAAAGTTGGCCTTCCTTTATGTTGATCATAAAGGCATTTAGTCCTCCTTATGGATTCCTCCAATGTTTTGGGATCATCATATTGTATCTTTTCATTGATAAATGATAGCAGCCCACTCAAATACCTCTAAATCTTAACTGGCTCATCATTGATGAAAGAAACATATTTCATCATCTCTAAAACCTCCTTTAATATTCATCTATGGTCATACTCCCAATATTGATTTCAAATAACTCCTTCATTTTCTTGTCATAGTATCTCTTAGTCAAATATTTCTTTTGAAAATACCTCTTGAATTCCCTCAAAGTAACATTTTTCTCATCAATGTGTTGCCCTTGTACAAATTGGTCCCACCACATGGATGTCTTTCCCTTGAGATGATAGATGGAAATCCTTCCCTTTTCATATGAAGAGTAATTATGCAATTGAAATTACTTCCTCATGCCTAGTAGCCATGTCTCTACATCTTCATCCTTCTTGTGTTCACCATCAAATGTAGGAGGCTTTATTTTGTTCATTTCTCCCTATAGCTCATCCACCCCATGCCTCTTCTTATGTTTCATGATAGGGGATGGACTTGAACTACTATTTTCTCTCTTACTATAATGCCTTGGAGAGTGATGGTGATGTATACCAATACTTCTTGTTCTTCTCCTCTTGTCATGAGACCTGTGACTTCCCGATTTGCTTGATTCATTCTCCTTATCCATCTTTTTTTCTATTATGTCCAAGCTCTGCATTAACTTTATGTTGAAGTCCTCATATTTCTCCTTGGATTTCATAAGCCTCTCATTATCATTTTTATAACTTTGGACATCCTTTTTCAAACTTTTTATGGTCTCTACCAAGTTCATGCTATCTTCATTTCCTTCTCCATGTCCATTTGAATTTGTACCTTCGTTACCCATATCAACATACATGCCTCTGACCTCATCTCCATGGTTGTAAGCCCCATGTTTGTCTTTCATGATTCTGAGCTCTATGTTGATCTTGTTACAATCTAATTGATGTTAACTCCGCAAAATGTGCAACCAACAAAACTTGTTAGGCTAATAATTTAACAAATTCATGAAATTATGTACAATCCTGGTTCAATAATGCATCATAATTATTTCTTTTGATTTCCTGTAAAATTGACTTCCCGGATCAATTTTCTGGGTGAATATTTATATTCTATTGTCCAAGACCTTTCCCATGCCTGCTTCCATGCTCAATTCTGAGCCTAGAGCAAAAAGTTATGGTTATTTGAAAATTGTCCATTAATTCTTCAGTTCATACTTCAACTTGGTGCAAATTTGTGTTGTAATTATGCATTTTTTCACTTAATTTGTTGGATTTTTGGAATGATCCCAATTGGGTTCCTTTATATACACATTTTGGACAGTCTGTCCAAGTTTCACCTCTTTCTGGGTTTTGGGCTTCTAGTTACATCCTACTAAAGCTCTAGGATAATTAGTGTTTTGGGCCTCGAATGCTACAGGTACCTTCTGTGTCATCTTAAACATTTTTAACATGCCGATAATTTTAATTCAGTTCCATGAATGTGTTCTATGGTTCAATAGATTTCCATATACTACTCATGTGCCTTAATCTAATTCTGGAGCATAAAGTTATGGCCCTCCGAAGTTAACTGGGTCTTAAAATTTACCCTCCATTGTTTGTCCTGTAACTTCCTCATAAAATTTTTGTTTGACGAACGATCTACACCATTAGAAATCTCTCTCTGAGCTCTTTCATTTGAGCTGTATAGACAACATGTACCTTGGTCCACTCTGTTCTCATGGTTTTTGAGTAGCTAAAAACATTATTAAAGGCCTCAAAAATGCACTGAAAAAAGATGACCTTCAAACAGTATAAAATGTCGCAGAAATTCACCTTTTTTTGTTGTTGTAGACCATCCAAACGACTCCATGAGCACAAATTTGAAAATGTACACCCATATTTAGCATGCAAAACAATTTCATAAGGTAGTGCATTTTCCGCGCACCTATAACCAATGTCGATCACTTTTATGCTGTGCCAATATATGGTGCACACTACTTGTGTTTTGCGTGCCAATATCTACCGCGCACATTTTATGTTCATGCACTAATACCTATTGTGCACAATTTTTTTGTTCCATGCTAATATTTCGCGTGCATTGCACTCTACGCTCCGCACCATTCCAAATTTTAGTGCACTCCCACCGCGTGCATCTTTAATTAAATTGCCGCACGACATGAATATTTAGCATAAATGCACTGCATACCAACATTGCACGCGCACCCACAAACTTCATCTATGCTCTGCAAATTCTGAGTGTGCACACCACGTGTACCAATATTATGCGTTCACACACCGCGCGTGCCAATATTATGCTTGCGCCCCCCAATCTGCACCACGCAGTGCTAAAATTTATTGCGCATACCATGCACCATAAAAACAAAATCCGCGCTTCACCCGATTGCATTGCACAGCGCCAGATTTTAGTGCGCACACCCACACACCATTATTTTTCCTCACATCACCAGCTTGCACCATGTAACACCAAGTTTTAGTGTGCATGCCCGCACACCCTTACTTTTTCGTGCAACACCAAATTTTAGTGCACATGCTTATTTTTCCGCGAACACAAAATTTTAGTGCACACGCTTATTTTTTCGCGCAACCTAGCTTGCACCAAGCAACACCAAATTTTAGTGCGCACATCCGCGCACCCTTATTTTTATGTGCATCCTAGATTTCACTTTGTAGCGCCAAATTTTAGTGCACACACCTACGTACCCTCATTTTTCCGCGCATCACCAGTTTGCACCCTGCATCACCAAATTTTAGTGTGCACACCTACCCACCCTTATTTCCATACACCATATGATTTGCACCGCACAACGCCAAATTTTAGGGTGCACACCTATGCATCTTTAATTTCCATCCATCACATGCTTTGCACCATGTAGTGCCAAATTTTAGCGCACACACCTCCACACTTTTATTCTATGTGCATCAATTCCTCATGAATTCTACTGTAGAAATTGGGGATTTTACCAAATTTTTCACCCACTTTCTACCATGGACATTCTGCAACCATGAAATTTTCTTAATTTCACTCCGATAACACCAAATTCAACCTCTGCAACAAAAAAACACTGATGGTTGACATTTCTGGGATGGATTTTTCCCAAACTCATTCACGAATTGAAAATTTTAATAAACTAATCTCGCTCCATCTGTTATGGCTTCCCTGTAACTTCAAATTTGACCAATTCTATGTCTAAATTTGCTAGAATGGATATTAAATTAAGAATATCTCACCACTTGGCCAAATTTCTCAAATTTCCCATGGATTTAACAACATAAATTGGGTCTTTTCACAATTCCATGCAATTGCTTCTTATTTTTACCATGGACACACTGTAACTTGAAATTTGGCCACTTCGAAATCAATTTTCTGTGAAATTTTTCTTCAACATTCAACTTGTTCAGCCCATCTAGGATTAGTGTTGAAAATTGGAGCTATGATACCACAATGTAGCATCCCAAACAACCAATTGGGCTATGCCAATCCAAAAATTCAAACTTTGATACCAAATTAAAATATACAAATACTTTGGAAATACATAGATTCATACAGAATAATAATAAAAATACACAAACATTATGGTACTAGTCGACGATTTTTTCGCGATTGTGGAAGCTCGCGCAGCCTGGTGTGTTAGGGTTTAGTCGCCATAGCTGGTCAGGGAGGGGAGCCGCCGCCCCCTCCATCCCCTGCCTCCTCCTTTCGCCAACTGGTAGAGGCATGCACCAAGCATTCGACCACAGCAGAAGCCCCAAGCTTTGTCAAGAAGTTGAAGGATATTCCCGAAATAGATCTCCCTCCTGATCAACCGATGAAAAT
>SNQJ01S0019325.1:86324-124633 GCA_010110895.2 Picea sitchensis | reverse complement strand
TTGTTTGAAGGGGAGGGGCATGTTAATCCCTAGATAAAGCCCTAGATATTGATTTATTACATTTCTATTGTTATATTAGTGTTGTCAGCTAAACCCTTTGATTTTAAATGTACCCTTTGTCTTCTATATATATCGAGGAGGCCTAGTTTATAAATCATCTCATCTCATACATTTGTTCTATTGTAAAAGAAGGTTGCTCCCTCAAAGAAGCTTCACATTCATTCTTCTCTCTCACTCTCAAGGCATGGAGTTACTTCTCTTTCTTTTTTTATGCTATTTGGGTGTTTGGTGCATATCATTATGAATTGAACTTTAGTGCATTCATTATGGGGTTATAATAAAAAACACCCACATATTAGGATGGAGGTCTACCCTATATTTAACATTGTTACAAAGAAATCATTCATAATACCATCAATCAATATCCTTTTGAGGTATGTTTGGGTTTTCTACCTTAGTGTCCTTTTTATTTGTCATGCTTTGTACTTTCTAAAACTCCATATACAAATTATGATAATGAACTACAAAAAGTTGTTAATTTTATATCTATGATTCAACAAATCCATAAGTAGATTGAAGAACGACCACGTCGAGCACAACACCATTATAAAGAGAGTCATGATCAACATATAACAACCCACCACCTATTCAATGTTGATGATATGGTGTGGTTGTATATAATAAAATAGAGGATTAGGGTGAAGACCAAACATTAATCCAATACAAATATGGCCATTTAAAATTGTAGAGTAAATGCGAGACAATTCTTTCAAGCTTGATTTAGTTGTTGACGTGTGCATTTACTATGTAATTATTATGCAAATAAGTTGATATGCTTTGAACCTTAACTACTTGATGATGATCTAAAAGAACCATTACATCTAGTAGTAGACTTTGTGCTAAGCCGATTTAAGTCAAGGCTTTTGATTGAAGATACCATCTTGTAGAGAAAATTTCATGATATCCAAAGAAGATTAAAATGAATGATTCTTATAGATTGGATAAAAGAGGACTATAATAATTCTTATAGATTGGATCAAAAGAAAAACTATCAAATAAAGTAAATGGACTACAATTGATAAATATAGGGGTTTCCAAACCAAAACCACCTATATAGCCTTTGAAGATTTGGTGGGCCTAAAATCCTCCTAGAGAGGAAGGATATATCTATAAAGGTCAAGTTATAATAAGGAAAATTAAACTAAATTTAGAACTACACCAAAGAAGATTCTCATGAATTCAAAAATTAAAGTTGAGGAGATAAGGGGAGTTTTTAACTTCCAAATTTAAATAGTTAAGAAATTGAATCTTAAAAGGTAAGAGGAATTTCCACATGCCCAAATCCAAATAGGCTAGATGTCAAACTTAAATAACAAGAGGAGTTTTTCAACCCTTATCCTAATCCCACTAAAACTTTTGAACTTGTCTTGAAGATGCCAACAACACATGCCAAGTGAATAGAATTTGACAATCATGGCAAGAAACCCACTTGACCTTCCTGAAGTTAGGTTTCAGGACTCAAAAAATAACAAGATAGCCTATCCCATAGATATGACAACAAGTTGTGCTTAATCTTGGGAAGAGAAAGTGGCACCACTATGTCAACATACAACCACTAAGCTATTAACAAAGTATTGGCAAGATTTAGTTGGGTGATAAAATATAGCTTAATGGATTCTTCGTTGAAGGGAAAAATTGAAGCTTAAAAGAAGACGGATCTTGAACAAAGAGAATTTCATTTAGTGATTTCAATTAGTTTTCACGAAGTAAATGTGATTAGAGAGTAAAAGAATATTATCTTAAAGATATAAGAGCTTGTATAAGTCATAGGTGGACATAGAAGTAGGTGGACGGAGAAGTAGCTCTAGAGGCACAAGTTAGGTATTGGAAGGCCAAGATTAAGCACAAAGTCATTTGGAATGAGACCTTGGATTTGCTCTAGAATGAATTTGTTGATGTTGGCCAAAATACGTTCTCTTTTTAAGCTCAACTCAAAAATAATGAGTTTAGTTATAAAGGAAAAATTAAAAAACACCCAACCCCATAATATTAATAATAAAAAATCCATAAACTTAAAAAACACAATATTTTAATAAAAAAAAATATATTTATATTAATCTATCTTAAATCTATTTTGAAATATTTTTTAAATTTATCAATTAGATTTTTAAATATATATTTTTAGATCTATTTATTAAATAATGATAAATTTGGGATTTGATTTTTTTTTTTATCTATTCTTTAAATACTAATAAATTTGAGATTTGATTTTTTTATCATCTATCCATTAAATACTAATAAATTTAGGATTGGATTTTTGTTATCTATTCATACTTCATATATAGGTTAAAATAGATTTATATTTACATAGAATGGTAGGAAAACTAACTAAATTCTTGAGTGGGCCTAATGATTAAGAACATGTTTTCCCTCCTAAGAGGTTACAAGTTCAAATTCATAGGGGGTAGAGTATGTATACCTCCATAGACTTTAGCAATTAGCAATCAAATCCCTGCGCGGGTCCCCTGTCACAGAAACAAGGGAGTCTCATACACCAATTTGGTGTTTGGCTTGGCCGCGACCTTAAAATTAGATTATTATTACATCAAAGGTGTTATTTAAGGGGAGGTGTCGAGCAAATTAATTAACTTAATTGATGATCATTAAATCATCAATCTGGGGGCATAAGCTTAGAGGTGCCAACATTGTATGTGTAGGGACTAGGACTAGCATGACTATCTAATCTATGAAAAAGAACATGACATTACCCTTGCAAATCGTAATAAACTTGTTCATTGGGAAAAAAAAACAAGAAAATGTCCTTCTGGTGTAGTCTACAATATTTTACTCAAGAAAGTCCTTAACGTCATGTAATCTCGTTTCCACCTTCAAGTGAAACTATTCTTATGATTTCAAAAACAAACCAAGGCATGCAACACATTCAAAATCTAATAGATGTGTCAGTTGAGCCAATAGTATCAAGGCTTCTCCAATGACACCAACTCTAATCTTTCACCTACTCAATGGTCAAGTGTTCAAGGGATTCAAAAGTAGAACCTCACTCATGAACTATAGGCTGCAAGTAAATGAATAAAAGCTACAACAAGCAATCTAGCATTTAATTAATTACATCTATCTACAATTTACAAAGAAAGGAAATTATACTTAGCTTAATCTAATGCTAAAGAAATAAATTGTAGCACTGTTCCAAGTTGAGGGGCCCTCCCAGTTAGCTTCCTGTTGCAAGAGAATTGCAACACCAAAGATTGATTATGCTCACATAAATCTGCCTCCAAACATCAACTTGGTTGCTCTCTTATTGATGTAGAAAATTCAACAATACAAGTTTTAAAGAACAAAGTAATGATCTGGCATATGCTCTCTCATTTCTTACAATGAGTGCATACTTATACACAAAACTCAATGAGAATGATAAGATCCAATCCCCCAAACCGAGAACTAACAATTCTAATTCAATCTGAGTTTTACAATTTGGGAAAATTCGTCCACAACATAAAATATGGATAAACGCAGATTAGAGAACTTGTCTTATCTCTCTAACCATTTCGAATCATGGAAATCTTCCATGGAAGACACTAATTTGGACATTTATTCACAAAACCCATGTTTTCGTTTTTCGATATCTATCTTCATATTCCCATAAATCACATTAGAAGTCGATTGTCTAAAACTATTTGCTAATTTTGACCATAACTTGGACCAAGTCCTTGGAGACTCACATGCACGACCTGGGCATGATCTGATGGGTAGATAACCATACAGAAACATCCAACTATGATATCTATGTGTCCATTTCCATTAGACACATGGAAGTATGAGGAACAATGATGGTATTGCAGGAACTCTATGTGTGTTGCAGGATCTGAACTTGGAGGAAAACTTAATTAGTAATGATTCTATCAATAATCTTCCTAAGCTACCCAAAAATGGAAATAGACATAATTAATGAAAAATTTACCTTTTTTCTCAGAGTAACATATTCATCAAAACCCTTTCATAATTATGCTGATGTGAGAGAGAACTTAAGCAAAAAGGAGGGATAAATCAATTAAAATAAGGTTTTACTAGTGGTAAAAGACTGTCAATTTAGAGGCTCGACATCTCACCCACGCCTGAGATTTTGTATGTCCCCGTGCAAAAACGATACACATATAAATGTAGTTGATGTCCTGATACCAAAATATGTCAAAATTTGGGTAAAATATTTCTCAATACCTCCAGTTGTGTCATTTAGTGATTGATATATTAACATGGGAGCCTTTCCTCTTTTTCTTCAACATCCTCCCATGTATGACCAACATCTAGCTTTGCCTACATCACTTCGTTGCATATTTGAATAACTTCTTATTCCTCTTTGGCTAATTTTTCAATATATGTCTGTAATTGTGCATTCCTTTCTTTTAAAATTCTATTCCCATTCTTCAAATGTTTACCCAACAACTTGAGGTCACTAATCGTTTTCTTCAGCATCCTAATATTCTTCCTCTTCTTCTACATGTTTAAAATAGGTGGCCTTCTTGGAATGCTCGAATACATAATTTACTTTGGGAGTTCATTATATCTTGCATTGATTTCAAGATCACCCATCACAGGTGTCACAATCTTTAAGGCATTCTTCATACTTTCCCATTTCCAAATAGAAAACTACTCTATCCATTTCCTTCATATAATGTTGAATACAAATCTCAAAATATTTCTTCTCACAAGTTACATCTCCAAGTTCCTTTCTTTATTTCTTCTTATAAGTTGCATCTCTCCCCCCCATGCTAAAGATCTTTCACTGTTACATGTCCTCATGTAAACAAAGCAAAATTGATCTTTCTGCCAATGTTTGCAACTTGTCTTGGTGGATATGGACGCAATCCAAATTGTGAATGAGGAATGAGGCGCCTATAAGAAGGGAGTCATTTTGTTTCTGTATGATATAATTTTTTATAAACAAATGCAAATGATATTGGATAGCTAAACATATATATTGTTGTGTTAAAACTCTCTATAATCCAACATCTATAAAATTGCGAATTTGGTGGGTTTGGTAGCGATCAATGGATGTCAATGGTGATTTACAATATTGGATTGAGGCACAATATTATGAGTATGGGCATAACAAATCGGATGGAGGGTGAATTGGACGGGATTTGGAAGAAAATTGCAATTGAAGAACATAGTATGTAAAACAACATGGATTATAGGGTTCGTTCGGAAAAATCGTGGATCAACACATAATGTATTTGAAAGTGAGTGGATGCTGCAGGGAATGATCTATTACTTATTCAACACAACCAAACTTATCTTGCCAATCCCATAATTCCATAATTGAGTGAAAAATGCTAGATCTGCCATTCATCATTGATATGTGCGCTAGCCCTGTCAATGCTCTCTCTATGCATACGAGACAACAATTCTATAGAGATAACCTGCCTTATTCAGATATTTCTAATCCCAAAACGCAGAATACATAGTTAGCCACCATAAAACTGATTCATAATCATTCAACTACCTTAATTTTGTAGAGATTGAGCTCATCAGAGATTTAAAATTTTCAGCCAATATAATTATTCAAAAATCAAAGGGTGAAAGAAGAACAAAATATAAACAATCTGTAATGAAGTTCCTCTGCCCGTGAATTCTCTCTACTAATCTCCAAAAGTTCCTTCAATAGCCTAATATTCAAGCGACATTCCTCTGTCACACAAAGCAACTCAACGCAGACACCCATGATGCTTCTTCGTTGTATTGCAGGCTCTGACATGTACATTTATGTTGGGAAATCTATTTAAACAAACTTCTTGCTAGTAATGGGTGAGGATGGAGAAAATTTAGGCGATATTAGTTGTGGAATACGGTCTAGAAGCATATGAAATTGGAAGGTGGGTTTTAGAAGGTTATGAAATATGGATATGGAAGAAAATATAGAAGCTCATTTCGAATCCTGTTAGAGATTCGAAACGATCATGAGGGGATTATTATGGTAATGAACAAGTTATTATTGTCAGTGTATGCACACGATCTCAATGGTGGTGGAGGGTTCTTTTGTAATTATATGGAAGAGAGGCGAAAGGATAGGTGATAGGTCAGAATCGTATTGGTAGGGGATTATTACAATGATAGGGTAGAAAAACATGTTACATAGATTATAATCAAGAGTTTGTAAGGTAATTTCCATATGACTTACCATGTTTTAGATAACTTAGAAAAATTTAAAAATTGACTCCTTACCTTAGTTTACCTTTGTAGATTTTATGCAACCAAATGTTGGACTGGAACGATGTGTGCAAAGAGTAGTTTGAACATGGCTACAAAATGATTTTGGTTCTGAATGTCACAAGTAGATGATGGCAAGGTGAATGGACACATGGTTGCTTGGTTGTTACAAGACTACCTGTAGATTTATAAAAATGGATGATGATGATGAAACATAGAAATCCGAGACTGGTTATCTGCAAGACTTACTTTGTTAATTTCCCTAGTTGATGTTAGATATAGGAAGATAATCAAACCTTGAATATGATCATAAAAATCCATAAAGTGAAGCTCTAGAAACTCTATTTTGCCCTTGTTATTCAAACTGATCACTGAGGTAAATTATGTAGATGACCATCGAACCTGTTCTTTATTTCTACCTTCATACTGCACATGAATGAAGTAGTTAACTGTAAATATTTTCATTTTGTACAATATGAAATGGAAAAGACTGATGAAACAAAATGAAGCTACTGCTAAAGATACTTGTGTTGGTGTTGAAGGATAACTGTGGAAAAAATGTAGATGAATTGTAGATAAGGATATCGTCTACATGTTGTTGTTTTAGAACTTTCAAGAAAAGTAATTGCTTCAACTATTGTTAATATCATGGAAGTAAATAGTCTTCAACCATACCCCCTATTCGTACAACTCAATCTATGTGAATGAATTTACTTGGAGTCGAACATAGAAAGATATCATTGGATTATCAGTCAATAATGCAAACTGTTAACCAATGCGAGATGACCCACCATTAATGTCAATGGGCATCAAGGTACAAAAGTACATTCTAGTTGGTGTGAATGGATGTGTTGGAGTCGAACACCTATAGAATCCATTAGTCAAGGGACATTAATCTATTCCCTTGTTGATATTGAGAAAACCTCCCATTAAGGCATGTAGGCCTCAAGGTACTTATAAACATCCCTAATCTCGATCCCAAATTATGTGCTAGATTCGATGGGATGAGACTTGTAGGAAGGTGGGCCTTAAAGAATCCCACACCATCCGACATGAGAATAAATCATAATTGATTTGAAGAACCATAAAACTTGAATCAACATTAAATCATATAACTTTATTAAGAGTTTTTCCTGCCAGTTGCTTGGTTTTGAAGAAAAAATCATGTCCAATTGTGCCAACAGACTGGTTTTCACAACTAGACTTATTTTTCTCTTTACTATTTTATTCATTTATTTACACTATCTTACTTTACTTGAAAAATAAATCACTTCTCAAGTGTAGGAGTATTTCCAATGCATCTGTTTACGCAACATGATATCTATTAAACTCATATCCAAATTTGAAAAGTATACCTTGATGAGTACCAGGATATGAGAGGCCAATTTCTTTAGTGAAGATGATTTCAAAGCAGTGTTGGAGAATGGAGGAATGTCGTGGCCTAATGATTGTTTGGAACCAAGTCTCAATGTAATCTTTGTTTCCATGGTCCTCTTTGATTTTCATGCCATGAAGTTCTTTGGAAGGTTGGTCATCACACTTCGGAACATACAAGGGATATGATGATAGGCATGCCAAACATTCTTCAATCTTTGGCTCTAAGTGTTTCCCTTCATCAATTGTGGTCCATGGTTCTTGGATATCTTCAAGATGTTGATAAGGATAAATAGAAGAGACTTCTAAGTTCTCCTCTTGTGGTGCATGGATCCCTTATTCCTCTACTGTTTTTTGGATTGCAGATTCATCCTTAGTGACAATTTTGTATTGTGGACAAGGATTTGAGACAATCCTTGTAATAGTATCACCTCCTTTTCTCAACAAGTTCCAGAGCATATTTAGTTCTTTTGGCTAATCTGGAGCTCCTACTCATAAATGGATTAGTATACGAGGGATATTACAGCTCCAAAATAAAAATTTAAAGGAATAAATAAATTTGGCCAAAAGAAACAATTTCAAAACAAAACTCATCATGTACTCATACACTCTAATGCTACTAAGAGCATGTTGCCACCAAGTTATCTGTTTACATGAGTTAGCTTTTTCCTTTTGATGAATCAAACCAAAATAAAACAAACTTGCATAAAAACCCACTTTCATAAAAGGAAAAAACGAGGCTTTGGAGAAACTCACCAAAGTGAATGCGTTTAGATAGAACCCTCCTCATAAGTTATGAAGTAAGGGCACCTTTGCGTCTTACTACTTCTCCTCCCCCAAGTTGCAACTGTAACTACAAAACAAAAAAATGAGAAAATAACCTAACCATGCTCTAATCCCTTGTAGCACCTCCCCAACAACGATGCCAAAAATGTCGAGCAAATTGATTAACTTAATTTCTAATCATTAAATCATCAATATGGGGGCGTAAGCTTAGAGGTGCCAACACTGTATGTGCAGGGACTAGGACTAGTATGGCTATCTAATGTATGAAAAATAACATGAAATTACACTTGCAAATCATAAAAAACTTGTTCATTGGGCAACAAAACAAGAAAATATCATTCTGGCGTAGGGTACAATATTTTACTCAAGAAAGTCTTTAACAGCATGTAATCTCGTTACCACCTTCAAGTGAAACTATTCTTATGATTGCAAAAACAAACCAAGGCATGCAAATAATTCAAAATCTAATAGATGTGCTCGCTAAGCCAATAGTATTAATGCTTCTCCAATGGTACCAACCCCAATCTTTCACCTACTCAATGGTCAAGTGTTCAAGGGATTTGAAAGTGGAACCTCACTCATGAACTATAGGCTGCAAGTAAATGAATAAAAGCCACAACACCTAATCTAACATTTAATTAATTACATCTATCTACAATTTGCAAAGAAAGGAAATTATATTTAGCTTAATCTAATGGCAAATAACTAAATTGCAATATTGGCCAAGTTGAGAGGCCTTCTTAGCTAGCTTTCTGCTGCAAGAGAATTACATGATAGTTAAAAGTATTTCACTAGATGTGGGATAAAGATGGACCTTTTAAAATATTCATTTCCCATCCAAAAACAAAATCCCACCATCTTTAACGATTTAACCACCTCCCTCCATTCACTTTTTCCTTTTCCATTGATAGTTATTTCCATCCCACCATCTTTAACGATCTAACCACCTCCCTCCATTCACTTTTTCCTTTCCCATTGATAGTTATTTCCATCGATATATAGTTAATTTTATAAAAAAAAACTTCTCTGTTATTACGCCGAAAGGCGTATACCTATTGGAGATGGGCACAATTAATCACCTTTTAATCTAAAATTCTAATCTGATGGCTAACAATTGAAAACGCTGGAATATTCTTATTCGTTCTCCCAAATCAATGAATGTGATTTACTCTTCATAACTTCCTTGTATTTTTGAATGCATTAGTTAACCTAATCATATTAAGAAATTACAGTACCACCACATGATTGTCATGTTTCACTGATTAACCTTTGGAATTAACACATTTAAGATTAACTTTTGGATTTCCTCAGCTCTATGTGCATTTTAGCTGTCCGTGTGTTTCAATTCACCAGAGTAACTTTCGGCGTTCACCAGCCGCAACACCAGCCACTTTGCGGCTGTGCTAGTATGCATATCGATAAATACAACAAACAACAAAGGTGAAGTCGTAGTGAATTGGACAATAATGTCGCTCAGTTACCGGTTATGCAAATGAAAAAAAACTAAAACCCTAGGAGGAAAGCATAGTTGAATCTGTTGTGTTGTCTGTGTTTCAGTGGAGTGAAGGTTATGGAACCGCCATGCATCCACTGCATCACTATGAAGATTGATGAGTAAAAGTCCTCACAAACGAATCAGAAGAATAAAAATCATAACCCACATTTTGATTCAACAAAACTATAGCCTTTTATGCGAAGAATTATAACATCTCCGTTGTCGTCTAGTCTGGTTAGGATACCTGGTTTTCACCCAGGCGACCCGGGTTCAAATCCCGGCAACGGAATTTGCAAATCTGTGGTTGATGTTAATTTTTAAAAACAAACAGCAGTCATAACAACGTCCCGGGTTCCAATCCCGGCAGCAGAAGTCTTTTTAATTTGTTGAAAACAAACAGCCAGCCATAACAACGTCTCCAATGTGTTGTATTTGGATTTATTTATTTCCTATATTTATATTCAGCATAATTCACGGGTTGAGGTTGTCTCATTTACACGACTACCACAGAAAGTAGTCGTGAGTATGGTCGTAACTGTCAGAAACAAACAGCCCCACGACCCCTGCAATTGGACTGGAATTTGAAAGCTCTATTCAGAATAATACTAATTTGGGTGATGATATCAGTATTGTTTTAAATTATACCACACAAAATTCTAGTTAGCACTGGGATACTTCAGAAAATTATAGTCAGCGTTGGAATAGTTTAGTTGGTTAGAGAATAGTTCGGAGGTTCAAGCCCTCCTAGCGTTTAGTGTTTGCTTCTTCAACATGCTCATTAATCTATTCATCATACAGTATTAAGTGTTTTGCTTCAACCCATCTGTTTTTATTTTGTAAACTTGCTCATCAATCTAATTATGGTTGTTTTATTTTGTATTAATTTTTGTTTTATGGTTGTTTTAGTACAAATTTGCTAGCATATATTTTTATGGTTTTCATCTTAGTTATTGGTGCAAAAGTTTTATCATAATAATTGATGGTTGTTTTATTTTGTTATTGGTGCAAAAGTTTTATCATAATAATTGAGGGTTGTTTTATTGTTGTTTCAAGAAATATTTTTCATCTATTTATAAAATGTTATAGTAGTTAGTATATTTTTTTTATGGTTTTCATCTTAGCTTTTGGTGTAAAATTTCATCATAATAATTGATTCATTTTTTTCATATTTTTTGGATACTAACATGTTATGCATTTGTCACTATTATCTATTTTGTACTTTGTTTTGAAGATCCATATACAACCAATTGCTTTCTTATCTATTGGTAATAATCTCAACCAAGATCCAAGTTTTGTTCCTAGGGTTTGAATCGATTTTGAACAATGTAACGTATCTCCATTTAGCTTTACTTGCCTTCACCTCATTATTAGATTTATGGTTCATGTATGGTAAGAACTTCAGTGATTAGTGCATAATTAACCAAAGGTGAATTCAAATTGTTGCTTCTTTAGAGCTCTACTTTACTCTTCTATACATTTTTTTTTCTATCTTATAGTTTTTGCTTCATCAAAAGTTTTATGTTTTGCATTATACTCTTCAAGTGTCTTCACCATCTTCACCAACGATTTGAGTGTCCTGTGCATTATAATTGATTCTTTAGTCCTTGACTCAAAATTTTGCAAATCATAGATTTTCAAGAGTATCAACAACAATGATATCTTGTGCACCAATGGATTTCTTAGAGTCTAATTAGATAATACACTTCACTTGTTTATAAGTTTCTAATCCTCTAAGTCCCATAATCAATATGTATTCGATTATTCCTTATATCCAAGAAAAATATACTTCCATCCTCTATCCAATAGTTTTGTGTTGTGCTTCTCCTTTAAAATATGTTGTTACACATCAAAATTACTCACTTCAATGATGACCCATTGTCGTCATTACTAGTGTCGCATTTTTGGTTGTAAGTGTCGCAAACATCATACTGCCATCTTGCCTATGTCGTGTCTCTAATGACATCATAAGGACACTTAAGACACCTTCAAAGACTGGTTTAAGAAGGAGAAATCATTTGATGAGGAGTACAAAGTTTTTTCCATTGAGAAAACCACTTAAAAATGAAGTTTGAAGAGCAACGATCCCCTACCCACTGCCAGGGAGTGCTAACACTCCCTAGCCTCCTTTGGGGGAGCGTTGTGGCACTCTGTGACCCCTTCTGGGGGAGCACTAGGCTTTTCTGAGAGAATTTTGGGCAGCACTCCCCTACCCACTGTCGGGCAGTGCCAACACTCCCTACCATTCTTTGGGGGAGCGTTGCAATGCTATGTGTACCCTTTTGGGGGAGCGTTGGCCTGTTTGAGGGAATCTTTGACTGTTGAGGAAAATCAGGCAAAAATCCCCCTCATCTCTGGAGTTAGTTGGATTTGAATCTGAGGTCAAGGCTAGATTTTAGGGAGGATCCACAATTGATGGAGAAAGATCCTCAACCTATCCCAAGAATCTCTAAGGTGGTTGGGCTTCTCCAAGCTTATATAAGGAGGTCTTCTCATGGGGAAAGGTCCATGAAGAAATAGAAAGGCATTGAACTTATGATCTCATAAGGAAGGTATCAGTGAAGCATAGGCATTCTGTTGGTGGATCATTTGAGCAAAGGGTCTGGACAAAGAGATCTTGGTGAAGCTGTTGCATCTACATCTATAGCTGTAAGCATTTCACTTTGTTTTCATTAATATAAATCTTTGCTTGACCTGTTTCCTTTAAGTTTGTGTATGTTTCATGAACTTGTTTCTTTTTATAGATCTATTATGAAGCTAATCATGGTAGAGTAGGAAGTATGTCTCGTTGTTGTTGCTCATTGTATTGCAAGACCTTCTGAATAACTTGGAGATCAAGATCATCCTGGATCGAGCAAGGACAAACGTCGGTAAAGGTATTTACCCTTCTTTCTTCTTCTTCTTTGAATAGTTTAGCTTCATGAAAAGGAATGTCAGTGTCCGCATTATCACTTTTCTATCTTGGTCATAGAGGTCTAGTATCCAAGAGGGAATCCACTTGTCCGCAGGGGGATTTTCCTGTAACAGAAATTGGCGACTCCAACTAGTGTGCTCATTGTGAGAAGGTTTTGTTTGCTTGCTTGCTTACTAGATTTTTAGCGTGTGTTGTTTGTTCTCCCTAGCAGAATCTAGGTTGGATCTTTATTTTTATGGCGTCAGTTCCCAGAATGACCAATGAAGGAACCCCTTTGCCAGGGGAACCCTTTGTTTTTCCGTCTTACGGAAACATTGGTCCTCCTTACATCACTACTTTGAGCCTTCTAAGTCTCACAATTGGGTTACCGATATGGTTTTTTTCCACTCCGGTGATCTCTAATGCAAGTTCTTCAGATGTAAGCACACCACCCACACATCAACCTCATGTCAACCTTTCTCTTTCTTCACCCGTCGGGTCTCCTTCCCTTTCTCCTTCTCCGCCTAGTGAAAGTTTTAAAGCAAGTAGTCAGGTTGATAAGAAGAAGAAGAAACAAAAAGAGAAGAAGAAGAAGAACCTAAAAAGGACCAAGCCTCCAACCATATAAGATGTTGGATCCAAGCAACCAATTATTGTTAATAGTACTGGGAGTGTTGATGAGGTCAACAAGATTAAAATGAAGAATTTGAAACCCAAATTCTTTTGCAGTTTTTGTAAGGGTGACCACTTTCTGAGGGATTTCCCAGGTCTTCCCAAGGTCTTGGAAATGTGGTCCTCCATGTCATCAACCCCTCCTGAACATGTTGGTGACACCCCAACAACTAGTGACGTTAAGGTTGGTAAGAAGAAGACAATTGTCAAATTTCCTTGCATGTTATGCAAAGATGATCATTACTCTCACCTTTGTCCTTGTATGGATGAGACTTCTTCTCTTTTGGAAAAGTGTTACCCATGATTTTGGTCATCATGATGATGTATTGATGATGGTGTATTTAGGCTCTTCATTAGAATTTTTTCCTGAGAAAAGTTACCTTCATCTCTTTCCAGAAATCACATTTTTTAGGACTGTTCGCAGGCTGCTAGTATATTTGCCTGCGAGAATGCATGATTCTCGCAGGCTGCCCTAAGCCAGGGTGCGAGAAGTTCGCACTGTGTTGAACTGTTAGGGTGCGAACTCTTTCTAAAGAAGGGAAAAAGATGAATTCTTGAAGCTTCTAGAAGGAAATCTTCTAGAAGGATGAGATGGAATTCGAATAGTACTGGATTCCCTGATATTTTGGGATCATTCCTATCCAAGTAACTAATTCATTCTCTCCTATATATTGAGTGATTTCTCATGGAAAAGGTTAAGCAAACAAATTTAAGCAAGATTCATTGGAGAATTGGTGAAAGACTGTGTGAAGGACTGATGCTACAGTAGCTAAGAACTCCAACAAGTTTATCAAAGGTGGTTGATCTTCTTCATGCAAGTGAGCAAATGTGTGTGTCGGAGCCAAGGGCCATTGAAAGGAAGTTTGCAACATCAAGGCTCAGCGCACTGTGTTGAACTGCTAGGGTGCGAACTCTTTCTAAAGAAGGGAAAAAGATGAATTCTCGAAGCTTCTAGAAGGGAATCTTCTAGAAGGATGAGATGGCATTCGAATAGTACTGGATTCCCTGATATTTTGGGATCATTCCTATCCAAGTAACTAATTCATTCTCTCCTATATATTGAGTGATTTCTCATGGAAAAGGTTAAGCAAACAAAGTTAAGAAAGATTCATTGGAGAATTGGTGAAAGACTGTGTGAAGGACTGATGCTACAGTAGCTAAGAACTCCAGCAAGTTTATCAAAGGTGGTTGATCTTCTTCATGCAAGTGAGCAAATGTGTGTGTCAGAGCCAAGGGCCATTGAAAGGAAGTTTGCAACATAAAGGCTAAGGTTGTAATATTTACTTTCCATCAATATGATACAGTAATATGTCCCTTTCCCATAAAGCTAAATCCACTTTATTGTATAACGCCTTGATCATATACATAGATTAACTGTTGAATAGATTGTGCTTTCTTCACTTCGGTTGGTTTGTATTGTTTTGGTCTTGACTGTATGAGAGCACTGGAGAGAGGCGGGAGCAACAAAGACCAAAGGAAGCGATCATAAGGTATGTTCTTTGTTCTTGCTTCCTATTTAATTCAATGGTTAGAATCTAGGGAAAGAGTCATATTCTGTCTTGCTTTGTTCTAGATCGAGGTGGATCTAGGGAGATCGGTTTGTGTCCGCACTTACGGATTTATCCAATAACAAAAATCTTCAACTTCCAATTGGTTATCATAATATTTCCCCCAACCCATCATTAGTTGATAGAATGGTCAATCTAGTTCCATCCCCAGTCAGTCCGGTTGATTAGGTGGTCAATCTAGTTTCATCCTTGGTTGAACCATTAACCAAAGTAGTTGTTCCAGTTCCATCCTCGATCAACCCTACTTTTCGTCTGAAAAGTGAAACCCAAGTGACTGATCCAATCCCGTCATTGGTCAGTCCCACCCTTCATTTGAAGAGTGCCAATGTGGTCAATCCCACTCCTCCTCTGACGAGTACCCAAGTGGTTGCTTCAGTCCCTTCATCAGTTAATCCGATTGATCTTGTCGTCAATCTGGTCACGTCCTTAATTGAACCAGTTGACAAAGTGGTTGATCCGATCCCATCTTCAGTCAATCCTGCTCTTCCGTCAGAGAGTGCAACCCAAGCAGTCGATCCGTTTCCACCCGTCGACCCCATTCTCCCCTTGGAGAATGAAACCCAAGTGGTCGATTTGATGTCATTATCAATCGATCCTACTGTCATGCTAGAGAGTAAACCCGCTACTGCCCACGTTTTTCTCGTTGATACAAAATCTACCGTGCTGGGGGGCATTCCTCCTTCTCCTGCGAAAACCCCTCCAAGTAATGAGGCCATCATTTTTTATTGGGGTGCGCTAACTGGACCTCGTCTTCCCTCTCACATTCCTTTCAAGATTACAATACAAGTTTGTGGTTGGGACGTTCTTCATGCACTGATAGATGAAGGTTCGTCCATTAGCATTTTGTCCTCTATTGCTTGACAAGATTTGGGTTATCCTCAGCTTGTGCTGGTTACCCAGACTATGTTCGCTTTTAACATAAGAACCAGTCATCCTTTAGGGATCCTTCCTTAGTTTCTTGTAACTTTGGGAGGGAAAACTGTCTTTATTGATGTTATGGTAGTCCAAGACCCCTTGGCTTTCGATTTACTCCTTGGACGAGATTATGTCTATGCCATGAAAGCTATTGTGTCCACTCTTTTTCGTGTGATATCTTTCCTGCACCATGGAAGAATGGTGACTATTGATCAACTTTCGTTTGTTGGCCCTGACTTGACCATCAACCCAATGACCTCCCTAAACAGTTCTTATATGCAGTCGGTATCACCCCTGTCACAGGTCAATTATGTGGCGTTGTCTCCCATGACTTCAACTTCTGATGACTTGGATCAGGTAGTTGACATGGTGATCTCTTCGGTAGGGCTATTGGAGCCTGATCTCCTTACCCCTGTCATGACCCTCAACATGTGTTCCTTCCAAAGCACTGATCTTCCATCCAATGAAGATCTCTTGGAAGCCATGACCGATTTTTGTCCCTTGACATGGTTTCCTTCCAGAGCATTGTCCTCTTGGAAGCCATGATCAAGAAGAGTCCATGAGCATAGTTTCTCTTCTATGTGGCAAGCTCATTAAAAAATGAAACAGAGGTTACGAGCGTAGTTTTTCTCTCTGTAGCAAGCTCGTTAAAAATGAAACAGAAATATGGGGATTGAACCCAGATCCTTGAGCATAGTTTTCCTCTCTGTAGCAAGCTCGTTAAAAAATGAAACAGAGATATGGGGATTGAACCCAGAGCCTTGAGAATAGTTCTTTTCTTGTGTCAAGCTCGTTAAAAAATGAAACAATCATCTCTCCTCACAAGTTGAGTCTTTCGCCAGATCTCGTAGATACCAAGTCGATTCTTTCGTTAGGTCTCATATTTGAACCTTCAATTCATCCACCTTTATCATTTTTCTCCATCTAGTACAAAAATTGGTGACAACCTCAAAGTCGGTGAATGAATTAAATCTTGGGGGGCATGTCTCCAGCCTTTGATGATCATTCTGGAGTTATGACACTAGCTTTTCAAGTTGGGGGTAGAGTACCAACCATCCATGGGTATCCCAGCGTTTGGAATTTACGTTGGGAATTTACAAGCATAGTTTAATTTTGTTTCAAGCTTGTATAAAAATGAAACTAATACCGAGCTTAGTCTTTGTTCTTTCTCGTGCTCGTAAATACATAAGAATGTAACCGAGTATACTTTTATCACTTTTTTGGAATCATAAAGGTTATATGAAAAATGAACCCCCTGGAGTCTCCTTTAAGCTCTTTTCAGACTCCCTAAACATGAAAATATTGTCGAGTGATCTTGCTTCCTTTCCCACTCGTTAAAAGGTTTGGAAGGGCGTCTTTCGAGTGATAATTTATCTCTTTTTCGGCCTCATGAGACTAACATTATGAAAAAGGACAACCTTGGATTCGTCTTTAAGTTCTTTTTAGACTCTCTAAACATGAAAAATCACCGAGTTTACCTTCTCTGGACTCGTTAAACAATCATACATTGAATGACCCATATGGGACCGAACCCTTACTTCTTCTAGTTCGTTAAATAAAGGAAGAGGGACTTACCGAAGGTGAGTTATATTGAGCATGTGTTATCCTCCTCGAGCTCATTAAATTAAAAAGAGGTACTCGTCTATATGGATGGGGGAAAAAATTGAAGGAAGCAAGCTAATAAATTTTTGAAAACATCACAAGTCAATCTTACGGTTGCCCTTGAACACGACACTTTGCCTTTGCATACATTTCAATCCGCTGAACCTCTGCACTGAACCAATCCTCTGAGTTTCTTTACTCCTTTGGATCACCCGACGAAAGTCACAGTATCCACTGCATCATCATGTTTTGGTCCATGTCATGTTTTTGTTGTTGTGTCTCAGTGTTCAAGGGAAGTATCTGCCTCGAGAGTCAACCATCACAAATATCTTGTTTCAATACCCGTGTTAGTCCATGTTCATTTGATCTACCAATTTACATCTCTGTGTCAGTTTCGTGTCGTTGACGGGGGATACATCAAGGCCCTCCTGCGACGAGTCTATTCCCATCGACCTCAACGCATCATCTAGGAATCAAACTTAGAAACCAGTTAGTACCTTGGGACCTGCATGCCTCAATGGCAGGCCTCCTCGCTTCCGACAGTGGGTTTACATCATTTACCTCTGATCGAATGATTCCACGGATGTTCGACTTTAGCTTATTTATTCACATTCGCTGGAATGTACTAGGGTACCTTGATAATCATTGACATCAATAGTGATTTCCCTCGCACTTGTTAACAGTTTACCTCATTGACCAGTAATCAAGTGGTTTTTGCCATGTTCGACATCAGGACATCTATTCACATGGTTAGAATCGTACCGCATCAGGATCAGTAAGAAGACCCTGGGTTGAGTGATCACTCTGATATATAATTTCCCCAGGTTGCAGCAAAGTTTCTTTTGAATATTGGCACTATTACATAGATCCACTTTGTATTGGTCCATGGCTATGTCTTGTCGTCTCGTAGATCCACTATGTATTTTTCGTGGCTATGACTAGTTCATATCATGGAAGTATAGATCCACATTGTATCTTCAGTGGCTATACCCTTTTTGTCAATATAATTATGGATCTGCAGTGTATCTTATGGTGGCCATACCTTGAAAGTCTTTATCACCCAACCATAGGTATGCCTGCCTTGGGTTTGAAACATGTCATATTTTTTGTTGATGGTTGTGTGCAGCTTCTACCAGCTTCTCTGTGTCCATACCCTTGCTCGAAAAAGTCTACAAAGTACTTCTATCATTAGTTTCCATCTTCTGACTTCGCACTTTGGGGGGTAATTTGTTACACATCAAAATTACTCACTTCAATGATGACCTATTGTCGTCATTACTAGTGTCTCATTTTTGGTCGCAAATGTCGCAAGTATGACAAACATCATACTTCCATCTTGCCTATGTCATGTCTCTAACGACATCATAAGGACAATTAAGACACCTTCAAAGACTGGTTTAAGATGAGGAGTACAAATCTTTTTCCATTGAGAAAACCACTTAAAAATGAAGTTTGAAGAGCAACGCTCCCCTACCCACTATCAGGGAGTACTAGCACTCCCTAGCCTCCTTTAGGGGAGTGTTGTGGCACTCTGTGACCCCTTCTGGAGGAGCACTAGGATTTTTTGAGAGAATTTTGAGCAACACTCCCTACCCATTGTTAAGGAGTGCGAGCGCTCCCTACCCTTCTTTGGGGGAGCGTTGCAACGCTCTGTGTACCCTTTTGGGGGAGCGCTAACCTGTTTGAGGAAAATCAGGGAAAAATCCCCCTCATCTCTGAAGTTAGTTGGATTTGAATCTGAGATCAAGGATGGATCTTAGGGAGGATCCACAACCGATGGAGAAAGATCCTCAACCTATCCCAAGAATCTCTAAGGTGGTTGGGCCTCTCCAAGATTATATAAGGAGGCCTTCTCATGGTGAAAGGTGCATGGAGAAATAGGAAGGTATCAAACTTATGATCTCATAAGGAAGATATGAGTGAAGAATAGGCATTTTGTTGGTGGATCATTTGAGCAAAGGGTTTGGACAAAGAGAGCTTGGTGAAGCTGTTGCATCTACATCTATGGCTGTAAGCATTTCACTTTGTTTTCATTAATATAAATCTGTGTTTGGCCTTTTTCCTTTAAGTTTGTGTACGTTTCATGAACTTGTTTCTTTTTATAGATATATTATGAAGCTAATCATGGTAGAGTAGCAAGTATGTCTTGTTGTTTTTGCTCATTGTATTGCAGGACCTTCTGAAGAACTTGGAGATCAATATCAGCCTAAATCGAGCAAGGACAAACGTCGGTAAAGGTATTTACCCTTCTTTCTTCTTTTCTTCTTTGAATAGTTTAGCTTCATGAAAATGAATGTCAGTGTCCACATTAACACTTTTCCGTCTTGGTCATAAGGGTCTAGTATCCAAGAGGGAATCCACTTGCTCGCAGGGGGATTTTCCTGTAACATATGTGCATAAACATTAATGTTTCCAAGTGGCATAAACTATTGATAGTGGTATTTCATCCACTCCACACTCCCTTTGGTGTAGCATAAATTTGGGATTGGATTTTTGTTATCTATCCATACTTCATACATATAGGTTAAAATAGATTTATATTTACATAGAATGGGAGTAAAACTAACTAAATTCTTGAGTGGGCCTAATGATTAAGAACATGTTTTCCCTCCTAAGAGGTTACAAGTTCAAATTCAAAGGGGGGTAGAGTATGTATACCTCTGTATACTTTAGCAGTTAGCAATCAAATCCCTACGCGGGTCCCTTGTCACACAAACAAGGGGGTCTCATACACCAATTTGGTGTTTGGCTTGGCCGCGACCTTAAAATTAGATTATTATTACATCAAAGGTGTTATTTAAGGGGAGGTGTCGAACAAATTAATTAACTTAATTGATGATCATTAAAACACCAATCTGTGGGCGTAATCTTAGATGTGTCAACACTGTATGTGTAGGGACTAGGACTAGCATGACTATCTAATCTATGAAAAAGAACATGAAATTACACTTGCAAATCATAATAAACTTGTTCATTGAAAAAAAAAACAAGAAAATATCATTTTGGTGTAGGCTACAATATTTTACTCAAGAAAGTCCTCAACGTCATGTAATCTTGTTTCCACCTTCAAGTGAAATTATTCTTATGATTGCAAAAACAAACCAAGGCATGTAAAACATTCAAAATCTAATAGATGTGTCAGTTGAGCCAATAGTATCAAGGCTTCTCCAATGACACCAACTCTAATCTTTCACCTACTCAATGGTCAAGTATTCAAGGGATTCAAAAGTAGAACCTCACTCAAGGGATTCAAAAGTAGAACCTCACTCATGAACTATAGGCTGCAAGTAAATGAATAAAAGCTACAACAAGCAATCTAGCATTTAATTAATTACATCTATCTACAATTTACAAAGAAAGGAGATTATACTTAGCTTAATCTAATGCTAAGGAAATAAATTGTAGCATTGGCCAAGTTGAGGGGCCCTCCCAGTTAGCTTCCTGTTGCAAGAGAATTGCAACACCAAAGATTGATTATGCTCACATAAATTTGCCTCCAAACATCAACTTGGTTACTCTCTTATTAATGTAGAAAATTCAACAATACAAGTTTTAAAGAACAAAGTAATGATCTGGCATATGCTCTCTCATTTCTTACAACGAGTGCATACTTATACACAAAACTCAATGAGAATGATAAGATCCAATCCCCCAAACTGAGAACTAACAATTCTAATTCAATCTGAGTTTTACAATTTGGGAAAATTCGTCCACAACATAAAATATGGATAAACACAGATTAGAGAACTTGCCTTATCTCTCTAACCATTTCGAATCATGGAAATCTTCCATGAAAGACACTAATTTGGACATTTATTCTCAAAACCCATGTTTTCGTTTTTCGATATCTATCTTCATCTTCCCATAAATCACATTAGAGATCGACTGTCTAAAACTGATTGCTAATTTTGACCATAACTTGGACCAAGTTCTTGGAGACTCACATGCGCGACCTGGGCATGATCTGATGGGTAGATAACCATATAGAAACATCCAACTATGATAAATATGTGTCCATTTCTCCATTAGACACGTGGAAGTATGAGGAACAATGATGGTGTTGCAGGAAATCTATGTGTGTTGCAGCATCTGAACTTGGAGGAAAACTTAATTAGTAATGATTCTATCAATAATCTTCCCAAGCTACCCAAAAATGGAAATAGACATAATTATTGACAAATTTACCTTATTTTCTCATAGTAACATATTCATCAAAACCCTTTCATAATTATGTTGATGTGAGAGAACTTAAGCAAAAAGGAGGGATAAATCAATTAAAAGAAGGTTTTAATAGTGGTAAAAGACTATCAATTTAGAGGCCCAACATCTCCCCCACGCCTGAGATTTTGTATGTTCTCGTGCAAAAAATATACACATATAAATGTAGTTGATGTCTTGATACCAAAATATGTCAAAATCTGGGTAAAATATTTCTCAATACCTCCAGTTGTGTCATTTAGTGATTGATATATTAACATGGGAGCCTTTCCTCTTTTTCTTCAACATCCTCCCATGTATGACCAACATCTAGCTTTGCCTACATCACTTCATTGCATATTTGAATAACTTATTATTCCTCTTTGGCTAATTTTTCAATATATGTTTGTAATTTTGCATTCCTTGCTTTTAAAATTCTATTCCCATTCTTCAAATGTTTACCCAACAATTTGAGGTCACCAATTGTTTTCTTCAGCATCCTAATATTCTTACTCTTCTTCTACATGTTTAAAATAGGTGGCCTTCTTGGAATGCTTGAATACATAGTTTACTTTGGGAGTTCATTATATCTTGCATTGTTTTCAAGATCACCCATCACAAGTGTCACAATATTTAATGCATTCTTCATACTTTCCCATTTCCAAATAGACAACTAATCTATCCATTTTCTTCGTATAATGTTAAATAAAAATCTCAAAATATTTCTTCTCACAAGTTACATCTCCAAGTTCCTTTCTTTCTTTCTTCTTATAATTTGCATCTCTCTCCCCCCATGCTGAAGATCTTGCACTGTTACATGTCCTCATGTAAACAAAGCAAAATTGATCTTTCTGCCAATGTTTGCAACTTGTCTTGGTGGAGATGGATGCAATCCAAATTGTGAATGAGGAATGAGGCGCCTATAAGAAGGGGGTCATTTTGTTTCTGTATGATATATTTTTTTATAAACAAATGCAAATGATATTGGATAGCTAAACATATATATTGTTGTGTTAAAACTCTCTATAATCCAACATCTATAAAATTGCGAATTTGGTGGGTTTGGTAGCGATCAATGGATGTCAATGGTGATTTACAAGATTGGATTGAGGCACAATATTATGAGTATGGGCATAACAAATCAGATGGAGGGTGAATTGGACGGGGTTTGGAAGAAAATTGCAAATGAAGAACATAGTATGTAAAACAACATGGATTATAGGGTTCGTTGGGAAAAATCAAGGATCAACACATAACATATTTGAAAGTGAGTGGATGCTGCAGGGAATGATCTATTAATTATTCAACACATCCAAACTTATCTTGGCAATCCCATAATTCCATAATTGAGTGAAAAATGCTAGATCTTCCATTCATCATTGATATGTGCGCCAACCTTGTCAATGCTCTCACTATGCATACAAGACAACAATTCTACAGAGATAACCTGCCTTCTTCAAATATTGATAATCCCAAAACACATAATACATAGTTAGCCACCATAAAATTGATTCATAATCATTCAACTACCTTCATTTTGTAGAGATTGAGCTCATCAGAGATTTAAAATTTTCAACCAATATAAATACTCAAAAATCAAAGGGTGAAAGAAGAACAAAATATAAACAGTCTGTAATGAAGTTCCTATGCCCATGAATTCTCTCTACCAATCTCCAAAAGTTCCTTCAATAGCCTAATATTCAAGCAACATTCCTCTGTCACACAAAGCAACTCAACGCAGATGCCCAGGCTGCTTCTTTGTTGTATTGCAGGCTCTGGCATGTACATTTATGTTGGGAAATCTATTTAAACAATCAACAATCTTCTTGCTAGTAATGGGTGAGGATGAAGACAATTTGGGCGATATTAGTTGTGGAATGTGGTCTATAAGCATATGAAATTGGAAGGTAGATTTTAGAAGGTTATGAAATATGGATATGGAAGAAAATATAGAAGCTCATTTTGAATCCTGTTAGAGATTTGAAACGATCTCAATGGTGGTGAAGGGTTCTGTATGGTAATGAGCATGTTATTATTGGTTGTGTATGCACATGATCTCAATGGTGGTGGAGGGTTCTTTTGTAATTATATGGAAGAGAGGCGAAAGGATAGTTGATAGGTCAGAATCGTATTGGTAGGGGATTATTACAATGATAGGGTAGAAAAACATGTTACATAGATTATAATCAAGAGTTTGTAAGGTAATTTCCATATGACTTACCATGTTTTAGATAACTTAGAAAAATTTAAAAATCGACTCCTTACCTCAATTTACCTTTGTAGATTTTATGCAACCAAATGTTGGACTGGAATGGTGTGTGCAAAGAGTAGTTTGAACATGGCTACAAAAAGATTTTGGTGTTGACTGTCGCAATTAGATGATGGAAATGAGAGTGGTCACAGGGTTGCTTGGTTGTTACAAGACTACCTTTAGATTTATAAATATGGATGATGATGATGAAACATATAATTGTGAGACCGGTTATCTGCAAGACTTACTCCGTTAATTTCCCTAGTTGATGTTAGATATAGGGAGAGAATCGAACCTTGAATATGATCATAAAAATACAAAAAGTGAAGCTCTAGAAACTCTATTTTGCCCATGTTATTCAAATTGATCAGTGAGGTAAATTATGTAGATGACCACCGGACCTATTCTTTATTTCTACCTTCATACTGCACATGAATGAAGTAGTTAACTGTAAATATTTTCATTTTGTACAATATGAAATGGAAAATACTGATGAAACAAAATGAAGCTACTGCTAAAGATACTTGTGCTAGTGTTGAAGGATAACTGTGGCAGAAATGTAGATGAATTGTAGATAAGGCTACTGTCTACATGCTGTTGTTTTAGAACTTTCAGGAAAACTGATTGCTTCAACTATTGTTGATATCATGGAAGTAAATAGTCTTCAACCATATCCCCTATTTGTACAACTCAATCTATGTGAATGAATTTACTTGGAGTCGAACATAGAAATATATCTTTGGAGTATCAGTCAATAATGCAAACCGTTAACCAATGCGAGATGACTCACCATTAATGTCAATGGGCATCAAGGTACAAAAGTACATTCTAGTTGGTGTGAATGGATGTGTTGGAGTCGAACACCCGTAGAATCCATTAGTCAAGGGACATTAATGTATTCCCTTGTTGATATTGAGAGAACCTCTCATTAAGGCATGCAGGCCTCAAGGTACTTATAAACATCTCTAATCTCGATCCCAAATGATGTGCTGGAGTCGATGGGATGAGACTTGTCAGAAGGTGGGCCTTAAGGAATCCCATATCATTCGACACGAGAATACATCATAATTGATTTAAAGAACCATAAAACTTGAATCAACATTAAATCATATAACTTTATTGAGAGTTTTTTTTGCTAGTTGCTTGGTTTTGAAGAAAAATTCATGTCCAATTGTGCCAACAGACTGGTTTTCACAACTAGACTTATTTTGCTCTTTACTATTTTATTCATTTATTTACACTATCCTACTTTACTTGAAAAATAAATCATTTTCTCAAGTGTAGGAGTATTTCCAATGCATTCGTTTACACAACATGATCTCTATTAAACTCATATCCAAATTTAAAAAATATACCTTGATGAGTACCGGGATATGAGAGGCCAATTTCTTTAGTGAAGATGATTTCAAGGTAGTGTTGGAGAATGGAGGAATGTTGTGGCCTAATGATTGTTGAGAACCAAGTCTCAATGTAGTCTTTGTTTCCCTGGTCCTCTTTGTTTTTCATGCCATGAAGTTCTTTGGAAGGTTGGTCATCACACTCTGGAACATACAAGGGATATGGTGATAGGCATGCCAAAAATTGTTCAATCTCTGGCTCTAAGTGTTTCCCTTCATCAATTGTGGTCCATGGTTCTTAGATATCTTCCAGATGTTGATAAGGATAAATAGAAGAGACTTCTAAGTTCTCCTCTTGTGGTGCATGGATCCCTTGTTCCTCTACTGTTTTTTGGATTGCAGATTCATCCTTAGTGACAATGTTGTATTGTGGACAATGATTTGAGACAATCCTTGTAATAGAATTACCTCCTTTTCTCAACAATTTCTGGAGCATATTTAGTTCTTATGGCTAATCGAGAGCTCCTACTCATAAATGGATTAGTATACGAGGGATATTACAACTCCAAAATAAAAATTTTAAGGAATAAATAAATTTGGCCAAAAGAAACAATTTCAAAACAAAACTCATCATGTACTCAGACGCTCTCATGCTACTAAGATCATGTTGCCACCAAGTTATCTATTGACATGAGTTAGTTTTTTTCTTTCGATGAATCAAACCAAAATAAAACACACTTGCATAAAAACCCACTTTCATAAAAGGAAAAAATGAGTCTTTGGAGAAACTCACCAAAGTGAATGCGTCTAGCTAGAACCCTCCTCATAAGTTATGTAGTAAGGGCACCTTTGCGTCTTACTACTTCTCCTCCCCCAAGTTGCAACTGCAACTACAAAACAAAAAAATGAGAAAATAACCTAACCTTGCTCTAATCCCTCGCAACACCTCCCCAATAACGATGCCAAAAATGTCAAGCAAATTGGTTAACTTAATTTCTAATCGTTAAATCATCAATCTAGGGGTGTAAGCTTAGAGGTGCCAACACTGTATGTGCAGGGACTAGGACTAGCATGCCTATCTAATCTATGAAAAATAACATGAAATTACACTTGCAAATCATAAGAAACTTGTTCACTGGGCAACAAAACAAGAAAATATCATTCTGGCGTACGCTCCAATGCCAAATAACTAAATTGCAACATTGGCCAAGTTGAGGAGCCCTCCCAGCTAACTTTCTACTGTAAGAGAATTACATGATAATTGAAAATATTTCATTAAATAATGTAGGATGAAGATAGAACTTTTAAAATATTCATTTCTTATCAAAAACAAAATCCCACCATCTTTAACGACCTAACAACCTCCCTCAATTCACTTTTTCCTTTCCCATTGATAGTTATTTCCATCGATATATAGTTAATGTTATAAAAAAAAGCTTCTCAGTTATATGCATATCGATAAAGACAACAAAGGTGAAGTCGTAGTGAATTGGACAATAATGTCTCTCAGTTACCAGTTATGCAAATGAAAAAAATCTAAAACCCTAGGAGTAAAGCATATTTTCGGAATCTGTTGTGTTGTCTGTATTTCAGTGGAGTGAAGGTTATGGAACCGCCATGCACCCACTGCATCACTATGAAGATTGATGAGTAAAAGTCCTCACAAACGAATCAGAAGAATAAAAATCGTAACCCGCATTTTGATTCAACAAAACTATAGCCTTTTATGCGAACCGTTATAACATATCCGTTGTCGTCTAGTCCGGTTAGGATACCTGGTTTTCACCCAGGCGACCCGGGTTCAAATCCCGGCAACGGAAGGTTAAAAGCTGTTATCATTTTGATTGTTATGAAAACAAACAGCAGCCATAAGAACGTCCCGGGTTCCAATCCCGGCAGCAGAAGTCATTTTAATTTTATGAAAACAAACAGCAGCCATAACAACGTCTCCATTGTGTTGTATTTGGATTTATTTATTTCCTATGTTTATGTTTCGCATAATTCACGGGTTGAGGTTGTCTCATTTACATGATACAGAAAGTAGTCGTAACTGTCAGAAACAAACAGCCCCACAACCCCTGCAATTGGACTGGAATTTGAAAGCTCTATTCAGAATAATACTAACCAGAGTGATGATATCTGTATAGTTTTAATTTATAACACTTAAAATTGTAGTCAGCGCTGGAATAGCTCAGTTGGTTAGAGCGTGTGGCTGTTAACCACAAGGTCGGAGGTTCAAGCCCTCCTTCTAGCGTTTTGTGTTTGCTTCTTCAGCATGCTCATCAATCTGTGCATCATACAATACTAAGTATTCTGTTTTATTGTAAGCTTGCTCATCAATCTAATGAAGGCTCATCAATCTGTGCATCATACAGTACTAAGTATTCTGTTTTATTGTAAGCTTGCTCATCAATCTAATGAAGTGCTCCTTACTAGGCTATATAAATTTATGGTTGTTTCAGTAAAAAATCTTCATATATTTATAAGTAGCTACCATATGTTTTATGGTTTTCATATTAGCTTTTGGTGCAAAAGTTTCATCATAATAATTGATTTTTTTTTCATAGCTTTTGGATAATAACATGTTATGCACTTGTCAATAGTATCATCCAGTTTGTATTTTGTTTTGAAGATCCATATACAACCAATTGTTTTCTTATCTATTGGTAATAATCTCAACCAAGATTTAAGTTCCAAGTTTTGTTTCTTATGTTTGAATCAATTAATTTTACCTGGCCATCACCTCATTATTAGATATATGGTTATGTATGGTAAGAACCTCAGTGATTAGTGCACAATTAACCAGAGGTGAATTCAAATAGTTGCTTCTTTAGAGCTCTACTTTACTCTTCTATACACTTTTTTTTCTATCTTATAGTTTTTTTTTTCATCAAAAGTTTTATGTTTTGCGTTATACTCTTCAAGTGTCTTCACTAACCATTTGGGTGTCCTATGCATTATAATTGATTCTTTAGTCTTTGACTCAAAATTTTGCAAATCATAGATTTTCAAGAGTATCAACAACAATGATATCTTGTGCACCAATGAATTTCTTAGAGTCTAATTAGATAATACACTTCACTTGTTTATGACTTTCTAATCCTCTAAGTCCCATAATCATTATGTATTCAATTATTCCTTATATCCAAGAAAAATATACTTCCATCCTCTATCCAATAGTTTTGTGTTGTGCTCCTCATTTAAAATATGTGCATAGATGTTAATGTTTCCAAGCAGCGTAAACTATTGATAGTAGTCTTTCATCCACTCCACACTCCCTTTGGTGTAGCTTTAGGTGAACTTCTATTGATAAGGTAAATAACACAACTACAAGGGTAAACCCAAAATTTCTAATCCACATTTTCTAACATCAACACACAATGCACTTTGAATGACATGATTTTTGCACTTTGCCACTCCATTTCAATCTAGTATACAAAAAGTTGTGAACTATATGTTTATACTATACACTCTATAAAACAAATCAGATTCATCGAATCATGCACTCTATAAAAACAAAGCAAATTCATTGAATCTGTATTCCCTAAGATTATTAGATCTTAATGTCTTTGGAAGTTTGTTACTCTTTCTTTAGTAATAACTTTGCATTCATTGTATATTTTAAAAGCTTCATATTTTTTCTCCAATAAGTAAATCCATGTCTTTGTGTGTAATTATCTATAAAGGTCATATTATACAAACTCCCTTCAACATATATAGTAATATTGATTTGAGTAATGCAATGATCATACATAAAAGAGCTAATGATATATTATGCATCTTCATCATGTGCTTCAAACTTTATCAATTCGGTAGCATTAATAAGAGCAACTTCCTTAACCTCCACAATTTTCAACAGTTTCTACTTCATTCAGACCTTTTGAATTTGGAATTTCTAAATGGAGTAGTTTTTACCATCCAACTTGATGTCAAGAACAAGAATTCTTGAAAATTTCAACACCATTCTCCCCCTTTAAGACAATATTTGCACAATAATAAAAATTCCTCTCAAAATTAGTCAACAATTTGAATCATAATATATGCCAAGACTAGTACAGCTCAGTCCCAGATCTGTATTAAAAAGACTTGGTAAGTATCAAGTACAACTTCCTTTTGAAACAATATTTGCACAATAATAATAAATCCTCTCAAAATTAGTCAAACAATATGAATCATAATATGTTCCAAGACTAGAACAACCTGGTGTCATATTTGTATTAAAAAGACTTGGTAAGTATCAAGTACAACTACTTTATAATCAAACACAAATTTGCTACTATGTTGGAAAGAGAGGGAAGCTCTCTATGTGGATGCACACAAAATTTGAGTGTACAACTTCACTCATTTCTCTAGAAAAGGTTTTTCATGCAACACATGCTCTAATAACAACCTTGAATTTTCTATTCGCTTTGATACAATGTCAATGTGACAAAGACAACACAACAATCTTAATTTTTGAAGATTTAAAAGATGTAGATTGCCTTAATGTGCATTATTAAATATGAACGATGTCATTAAGAATGTAAGCATGATCATTACAACTATGCCAATATGCTTGTCACATTCCAATGAAAATGATTTCAAATGAACTTAAAAGTATAGCAGCTATATAACTGAACCTTTTAATACAATAAATAACTTACAAGAACATGTGTAGTAAATCCAACTTTTGT
This sequence comes from Picea sitchensis, assembly GCA_010110895.2. Taxonomy (NCBI): domain Eukaryota; kingdom Viridiplantae; phylum Streptophyta; class Pinopsida; order Pinales; family Pinaceae; genus Picea; species Picea sitchensis. The sequence goes on along the minus strand of SNQJ01S0019325.1, from coordinate 94,648 downwards.
TAACTGAAAAATTTCAACATGTATAGTAGAGTTACATCTAGTACAACAATTTCTCTTTGGCATTAATCTCAACCACATAACTTACATTCATTCCAGCTTCGATAGCAAATTCTTCCAACTTAAGGCTTACTCAATATTATAGATTTCCTTTAGCAAGTAGATTGTTGATACATTAATATGATAGCCTTCATAAACTTGGCACTCAATCTCAACCAATTAAGCATACAAATCAACCTCATCACCTCATTATCATACAACACATGTATGGATATATAAGCATTACAATGGTCAAGTTTCACTATGTTAACCATAATTACCTGAATGGTTTCTTAATTAAGAGATTACAAGATTGAAAGTGATGGGGCTTTCTCTTAAATCTTTAGATATTGACTTTGACTTGAACAATGTGTTTATATATGTACAAGTCATATGAGTTCCAATGAAAGATTCTTAGTTAGCAACACTTTCTCATTGCATTGCCAACTTGATGTTGTGGTGAGGTTTGTTGCATTGTGTTCCTTACATGTTATTGTGAGATGTAAGACCCCTCGATGCCAACAATTTTATCAATCTCTACACGCTCAATATATCCATGCACAATTTTTCATTCTCTCTCTCTCTCTCTCTCTCTCTCTCTATATATATATATATATATATGCACCTACTTTGACTATTACCATCTCCTAATAAATACCAAAGTTGATCTATAATATAGAACATAGTAAAAATAACATATCCATGATAACAACTACAATGCCTTTATCTCACATACACATTCCTTTATTATGATAAGAAAGATAATGAAGCTATTATGAAAAACAAAAACAAAAAATAAAAATATATAATAACAACCATAATTGGTGCAAGTTTTTGGGTAGAATATCAATTTTCAGTTTTTCATTAAAAAACAAGTCAATAAATCTTTATAACAATTATATAAATAAAAATGAAACTTGATGTTAATTAATAACAATTTATCTAGTAACTCTATACTAACGGCCTATAACACCAACCCAATTACATTTGAAGGGAGGTGTATAAATAATACATTTCGAGGGAATACAAAGCGCTAGTGGCATTTCACTTAATGTATGTTCATATCTAATCAAAACACTAGTGTACATGTGTTGGGAGGATTAAGAGATAGAGAAAGAAGATGGAACAATCTGTTATGACAATATATCTTCCCTTATAACAATGTACTGAGTTTTCCATCCATATCACTCTAGTGTGCACATCTCAACATCAAATATGACTTTAAACTTTAGGTTGCAATTGTGATTGGTTTCTGACCGTTGCTTCTATGTTTAGAACTCATGTTCCTTTTTATGTGTACTTGCATTTGTAAACTTTTGACATGCTTGCACCTTCTCGTCTCATCATAATCCCATATTTAGACAACTTAATCACTTAGGCTCAAGCCTTAGTCACTTAGTTAATTTATTACTCTTTTTATGGATCAAGCCTTCATTCTTAGGAGTGGTTTGTCCCCAACAACTATACTACCAGTTGAGAAAACTTTATTGGAATATACTCTAAGGTGTATTAGTTGCCATTCTTGGGAAAATTTCCTTTTACCTAGATCTTAAAATGTTTGAAGGTTTTTTGTCTAGTAGCTTATTCCTTGTACTCTACAACTATAGCTTTTTTATATTTATGTTAGCTTCTACAACACACTCTTTAAGGTAGCATAACAAATTCTTCTTTGTCATTATCTAGCATTAATGATTCATAGATATTTAGGCACCCTACATTGAAGACTAGATGAATGCCCATGCACATTGGTAGGTCCAACTTAAATGCATTATCTCCAATTTTCTTGATAATAGTGTAAGGGCCATACCTGAGTTGCTTGATCTTCCTACCTTTCTCTTCAAAGTTCTTGTTCTAAATTTATACCTAGACTTTGTCTTTTGCACAAAACTAATGACCTGGGTATTGTTGACTATGTTGGGCCTTGTGCTTTTGTTGACTCTTGTGCAAAGTCTCTTAAAATTGATCATAAGTCTTTCAAATGTGGTTTATAAATCTTATTGTTTGCCCGTGTGTGATAGTTTCCTTCCATATCATTGTCTCAAGGGTAGGGTCCAAAATGGTTAATGGACCCTTCAACAAAAATCTAAGACATGCTTCAAAAGATGGTGTTTAATGCCACACTATGTAGTGCATGATTGTAATTGTGCTCCACATATGGGATGTTGGCATCTCATTTCTTTGGATGTTTATGATTAGAGATGTGAAACAATTGAACTATGGTATAATTTGCTATCTAAGTTTGACCATTTTCCTAAGGATGGAAGGTGATAGTCTTATTTAGCTTCATATCCAAAATAGCTAAAAAAAATCTACTATCATGATAAAAATGATTGACGATGATAACCCAAAATGCACCCATATTTAAAAAAATACAATTATACATGGAAGATGTTTTCTTATAAAATATAATCCCAATCTGTTGTGTTGTATGTAATGAAAGAAGGTTGCTCCCTCAAAGAGGCTTCACATTCATTCTTCTCTCTCACTCTCAAGGCACGAGGTTACTTCTCTTTCTTTTTTTATGCTATTTGAGTGTTTGGTGCATAACATTATGAGTTGAACTTTATTGCATTCATTGTGGGGTTATAATCAAAGACACCCACATATTAGGATGGAGGTCTACAATACATTTAACATTGTTACAAACAAGTCATTCACAACACCATCGATCAATATCCATTTGAGGTATGTTTGGGATTTCTACCTTAGTGTCCTTTTTATTTGTCATGCTTTGTACTTTCTAAAACTCCATCTACAAATTATGATAATGAACAACAAAAAGTTGTTAATTTTATATGTATGATTCAACAAATCCATAAGTAGGTTGAAGAATGACCACATCGAGCACAACACCTGTAACACCCCTGTATTCCCCAGCTTGTAATTAATCATAAAATAGGATTACCATGGTAAGGCATGTGGACGATGTAAATGTATTATTGTTAAATTGCCCATAACTGACTATTGGGGGGTGAAGCCTTGAAGTACGAGCCATGATATCTCTAGAGGAAAGAATCAGTTAATGAAGGAAAGGACTGGTGGTTGAATGATCAACCACCCCCATGAATGGAACACATGGGTTGTCAGTTTGAAGTACCACAGAGACCTGCAGACCCGAGCTTCCTTCTGACAGAAGGAAGGTAGGATACACGCAACACGCAGNCATGAGAGGAGAGAGGAAGCTCAGAAGGAGATGCACAAACCAAAAGGGAGTGTAGAGACCACGACCCGAAGGACCCGAATGCGAGCTTGATGTTGATGAAGCATCTGATAAACCTCGCAGGGATATTACGATAGAGAGAAGGTCTCTGAGAGATGGCATAGTTCCCTAATGATATCATGGCTTGGCACAGGGGTGGCCAAAGTGCTAAGGATGAATGCCTCTGAGCCTATGGTTGGGTGGAAAGGCACACACCCATAGTTAGTTAGTTGGTTGTAACCGATAATAGATAATTATTCTCATACCCTGTGTAATCAAGTTGTAATTGTGTAATAAAGTTGGATATCCTGTGAATGTTTCAAGGATGTGTATATTTGCTTAATGGTTATACTGTGTCCCATATTTCCATTTAATTGTGAATTTAAGCAAGGAAGGAGTCTGTTAAGCTTAGGAGAGGTAGTGCAGGTATGTACAGAGTCTCTGCGAGACAGGCAGAGAATTCTAAATTTATGAAGGAGCGCAAGCAGTGCATAGAAGGTCCTTCTAAGTGTTAAGTTCAAGGGAAAGACCGCAAAGCTATTAAGTCTTTCAGAGCTAACAAAGCTCAGGAAGAATAGCGAGATTGAAGTATCGAAATGGAAGGTTTTCCTTTGTTTGGAAGACAAACAGACGAGATCCGTTCGGGAAGAGTCAAGGTCTGTCGTGACCGTTGGATATGAGAAAGAGCGTGGGAGTTAAACCCCTGAGTCCTTTGGACTTCGTAAGTTCAGCGAAATGATCGATTTCGTCGCGAGGGAGGTAAACTACCTGAAGTCCTGAAGTCCCTAAGTTAATCTAGGTCGTAGATCTAAGGATGCCTGGGAGCCATCTCGACCATCAGATCATGAGGTAGTCAACCCGACGTTGACCGCTTCGGGAGACTAGAGGCTTAGTAATGCCAAAACCCCCGAAGAACGAAGTAGCGAAGTAATGTGGACCGTGGATCTATGGATCCTTTGGGATCCCTCTCGGCCGTTCAATCGAGGAAAAGTGTGCATCATGTTGAGAGCACATGGGGATGCACGTGTTGAGTTACAGTGTTGCCAAGTGTGGCACAACAGTGTAACCCTGAGAGGAGGTTACGAGCCGCTGATCTGGGGTCTATATGGATAGATCAAGACCATCAGATCTAAGTCGTGGTCAGCCTGACGTTGACCAAATACGGGAGATTTCAGTCGAGGAGTAAGTTAAACTCCCAAAGCACGAAGTGCCGAAGTAAAACATAATCGTTGATGTTCTGTGGACGCCTGGCGTAAAATCACACGGTGCAGAGGTTTAGCACTCTGGAGGTTTTGTGAAGAGTTGTTTCAGATTTCATTGAAGCCCGGAGGCCCGAGGTCATCACGGGCCATTGATATCGAAAGAGAGTAGGGACCATTGATCCCTTCGTGTCAGTTCAAAACCTCGCCACTTCGGAGTTCGGAGGAATTGGCGCGTGGTGGATTGAAAATGCCTGAAGCCCGAAGTTTCGAAGCGTCGGATTAGGTGCTTGTGGCCTTGGCATCCGATCATAGCCCGTGGACGTATTCGATGATCTCTGAAGAAAAAGGGGCTAGGCCCTGAGTTCAAATTTGGAGGCTAAGGTTCCGAGCGTCGAATTTTCCCTCTAGCCGGTGTATTAGCCGAGGGTTAATCTTAGTCGATGTATTGGTTGGTGAATGGATCTTCACCATAGGTTTAGGAGCATTGGAAGCTCCGGGATATCGAAGAACTCGGGATGAAATGTTTTGAGTTGGATCTATGTGGAAGCCACGTGGCCCCGACCAATGAACACCTAAGCAACCTGGGAAGGGTATATCTTCCAGTCTGAGCTCAGTTTTGAGCATGGAGATTGAAATTTTGATGCGCCATTCCTTACATTGTTTTTTAAGGGGTTGGGTGTGTTACAACACCATTATAAAAAGAGCCATGATCAACATATAATAACCCACCACCTATTCAATGTTGGTGGCATGGTGTGGTTGTATCTAAGAAAATAGAGGATTAGGGTGGAGACCAAACATTAATCCAATACAAATATGGGCCATTTAAAATTGTATAGTAGATGCGAGACAATTCTGCAAGACAATTCTTTCAAGCTTGATTTAGTTGTTGACATGTGCATTTACTATGTAATTATTATGCAAATAAGTTGATATGCCTTAACTACTTGATGATGATCTAAAAGATCCATTACATCTATTAATAGTAGACTTTGTGCTAAACCAATAAGTCAAGGCTTTTGAAGATACCATCTTGTAGAGAAAATTTCATGATATCCAAAGAGGATTAAAATGATTCTTATAGATTGGATAAAAGAGGATTATAACAATTCTTATATATTGGATCAAAAGGGAAGCTACCAAATAAAGTAAATGGACTACAATTGAGTAAATATAGGGGTTTCCAAACCACCTATAGAGCCTTCTAAGATTTGGTGGGCCTAAAATCCTCCTAAAGAGGGAGGATATATCTATAAAGGTTAAGTTATAATAAAGAAAATTAAACTAAATTTGGAACTACAACAAAGAGGATTCTCAACTTGAGGAGATAAACAAGATTCTCACGAATCCAAAAATTAAACTTGAGGAGATAAACAAGATTCTCACGAATCCAAAAATTAAACTTGAGGAGATAAATAAGATTCTCATGAATCCAAAAATTAAACTTGAGGAGATAAGAGGAGTTTTTGAATTTCCAAATATAAATAGTTCAGAAATTGAATCTTAGAAGGTAGGAGGAATTTCCACATGCCCAAATCCAAGTAGGTTAGATGTCAAACTTAAACTTAAACAACAAGAGGAGTTTTCCAACCCTTGTCCTAATCCCACTTAATCTTAATCTTTTGAACTTGTCTTGAAGATGGCAACAACACATGCCAAGTGCAATAAATTTGACCATCATGGCAAGAAACCCACTTGACCTTCCTGAAGTCAGGTTTCAAAACTCAAAAAACAACAAGATACCCTATCCCACATATATGACAACAAGGTGTGCTTAATCTTGGGAAGAGAAAGTGGCACCACTATGTCAACATACAACTACTAAGCTACTAACAAGGTATTGACAAGATTTAGTTGGGTGAGTAAAAGATAGCTTAATGGATTCTTCGTTGAAGCAAAAAATTGAAGCTTTAAAGAAGACGGATCTTGAACAAAGAGAACTTCATTTAGTGATTTCAATTAGTTTTCACGAAGGTAAATGTGATTAGAGAGTAAAAGAATATTATCTTAAAGATATAAGAGCTTGTATAAGTCATAAGTGGACAAAGAAGTAGCTCTAGAGGCACAAGATGGTGTTGGAAGGCCAAGATTAAGCACAAAGTAATTTGGAATGAGACCTTGGATTTTCTCTAGAATGATTTTGTTGATGTTGGCCAAAATACGTTCTCTTTTTAAGCTCAACTCAAAAATAACGAGTTTAGTTATAAAGGAAAAATTAGAAAACACCCAACCCCATTTTTTTTTCACATGAAAAAAATAGTTTCATTGTTATTCTATTAGAATCAAATGAAACTTTCTGTTACAATTGTATCTAGTGGGCCTCGATAAAAAAAGATCGGAAGTCATGCATTCCTTCTAAACTTTCATGCAAACTTATGGGGTCTAAAATACGCTTGAGGGACAAACCACTGAATGTAAGCACTTTGGTGCCTAATTGTGCAAGAAAAACTAACCTTTAGGGACAGACCACTGAATGCAAGCACTTTGGCACTTACTTGTGCAGGAGAAACTACCCTTGAGGGACAGACCTTTGAATGTAAGCACTTTGGCACAAATTTGTGTAAGCACTTTGGCAAAAATTTGTGTGGGAGAAACTACCCTTGAGTAACCAACCACTGACTATAAACATTTTGGCAAAGTTCCATAACCGGGATACTCTTCTGTCAAAATCACCCAGGGCTTGTAGCTGGACTCTAACTGCTTATATGTGGCTGCAGGGGAATTGAACCTTAGTTGGTGGCCTGACGTCCTCATAGCTTAACCATAACCCTACTGAAATAGATTAGCTAAAAATACTTTTGGTTTTTTAGGGGAGTGGGTGTGGGGGATCTGTTTTTGGCATGCAAATAAAAAAACAAATTTTAATCACGGTGTGCTTACCTACTGTAAAGAATATAATCTTGGTTAAGTCTTTATGAGTGCATTTACCTTGTTGGCCATCGACTAAAGAGACCATGGGTTATTTAGCAATTGCCTCAACTCCAGGTTCTTTAGCAGGTGCCTTAACTCCATCTCTGAGCGCACCCTTGGCTCTTTCTATCAGAAAATCCTTGTTCCTGAAGCTCATCCCTTCAATGACTGTGTTCGAATCCTGCAGTCTACTCCATGGAGAATAGTGTGCCCGTATCCTTTGTTGATGCCAAATAAATGAGGAATCAACATGTTGGCCTCTGCCTAACCTCTTACTCACACTTCCTAAGTGGGATACCGAAGAAGAGAGTGATATTGTAGAAATTTCAATACAAATTAAGTATTTCCTGCGATTCTCTTGATCTAACAATTATATGCCATTGTTAAATACATAATCGCTTCTACTAATATTCTTGCGGAAATTAAAAACCACGATTACAAAGTGAAATATCAAGAACACATAACACATAAGTTTTTCCGTGAAAGCATAAAGCTAAAAACCCCACTATCATATATTATGTATATCATGGATCATGAAACAATCTTATACAAAACTCTAATCCAAGATCTCTCAGTACAATACAATCGTCTCACGCTGTCATACAAAAATTGACAAATTCATGTGCCAATATTCTGTCTCCAGACAACCTGCCTCCTCTGTGCAATACCTGCAATTAGAATTCTCACAATAAATTCGAATTGCCTAGTTTGCACATGCTCATGAGCATATCCATTGCATGTGTGATTGCATGAGTGCACTTCACTCAAATCACAACTGATAACCAAACTGTCCCTTTCACCTGTTATCTCAACTGGGTCTCCATTGGATTTGACATGCATGTAGTTAACCGTGGCAAATCTTCAGTTGCATGTGAGTTCACTGATTGTGAATTAATTAATAATTAATTCACTGAACTCTCACTAGTGCAAGTTTAGTTACAACTAGTACAACTGGGCTTCACTCACTTAACTGAGTT